>DWNH01000861.1:0-12996 GCA_018249895.1 Tiana niger
CAGCGCAGCTTCAGCTTGATAGTGAGCACACGCGACAGCTACTCGTACGCGTCACTATCAATCCACCGCCGACTGCTAAATGATGAAATTAAAACTATGACATGATACATAGAAATATTATTTTTTATTATTAAAGTCCCAGTACTTATTAAATTTGACAAAATATACTTTTAAATTGACAAAATATACTTTTAATTTGCATATCTAAGTAGTAGTTTAATTAGTAAGTGTACAAGGAACTACACATTTTTTGTATTTATTTCCAGACTTTCACCATGTTATACAATTTAATTATTTTGTACATAACCATAATTTGTCTTCGTAATGTAAGGTGGCAAAATGTTTACAGTGAGTTATATCATAATTTTAACTATTCTGTGTCATACACTATCCTTGATTAGTGATGGGAAATGATACAGCCCACTGTTGGGGCCCGAGTGTCCTCCCTTGATAAGTATTTGAGCCATAGTTCACCTGGGCCCACACAAGGTGATTCTGTGTGTATCTGAATAATGTTTATTGCAAATATGTATTTTCTATAACAACTATTAAAAATATTAAAAGCTTGGCATAGAAACATTTCATAAATAAATTAAGACTTCATAATTAAAATGTTTACTATTTCAGTAAATTTGAGTCTAAGCCCGATGAAGAGCTGTTTGTGGTAGATACTGGTGGAGATGGAGAACCCGAGATACCTGAGGAGAAACCTGAGGTCAAGCCTATGTCTGCAAAGCTCAGGAAGAGAGCCCTATTGCCACAAACTCCTAAATGCTATGAAGTCCTTCTTCCGACTTCAAAGGTAAAATTGTTTTTTTTTATTGTATAAAAGAAGCTTTCTGTACTTCATAAATCTGTTCAAGTATTAGTTACTCCATATAATTGTAAACCGACCTGTCTAATAGTTATTATATGAATATCCTGCACTGGAGAATTAAGTGTCCTCCAGCCAGTTGTCTCCCTTGCACAGACAGTAGTACTAGTATATACTTACATCATCTCTGTCGACTCTGTCTGATAACAGTGTGTATGTATCAATGTAAAAAACAAGTGTACGGACAAACCATTTGGGTTTTTGCAACACTTCTTTTGTTCATGATGACTGACTTCTTTTGTTAGGCTGTATTTGTACATTTTTAAGAGTAATAATAAATGAGGTTGTCTGGAAGATATTGCTTGTTAGCGATAAGACTGCCTTTTGTTAATATTCTTTCCTTTTTATGTATTTTCTTTTTAATTAATGGTGTACAATAAAGAGTATAAATAAATAAATAAAAAATAAATTGACCACTTTACATTTCTTTTAATATCTGATGTCAGCCTTTACCTTGATTATGTTAATAAATACTATTGTCTAAGGCCACTTGA
The DNA here is from genome assembly GCA_018249895.1 of Tiana niger. Taxonomy (NCBI): domain Eukaryota; kingdom Metazoa; phylum Arthropoda; class Insecta; order Lepidoptera; family Hesperiidae; genus Tiana; species Tiana niger. The sequence goes on from DWNH01000861.1 coordinate 1,369, forward strand.
TAATGGGCAGTAAATGATCATGGTTATTAACTATCAATAGATTAATAACCCTTGCGGTTACATTTTTTTACAATAGGCTAGTATAAGCAACACCCCAACAGTTATGTGTTACCTGTTTATTGGTCCTTTTTCTGGAGAATCCCATGACTTAGTCTACTTGGAATGCTATAATGTGATTGCTATAATCCCTTACATTTTATAATTTACTCCTTTCCTATACTTTTCTTCAGGTTCAAGACCCTAATGCAAAAAGAAATGTTGTAAACCCAGTGGGTTCTAAACCTACAGCCTTGTCAAAGGTAACAGAAAAACGGAGATTGGATAAGGGTGCTTTACAGAAGAAAGTAGAGTTAGCAAGGAAGAATAGAAAAATTGCTATTGACAAGAAGAGAAAGAACAAGCGAATTAGGGAGACATTTAATAAGAACCTTTGGGGTGAAGATTGTAAGTATTGTAAGATTGTAAGTGGTTTCTTTGACCTATTCTTCTTTTACATTGAAACAGAGTGACAGATTGAGGTGATGTTTTTTGTGGAGATCATTGGAGAGCTGGAGAATGACGCAGGGTACTTTTTACCGCGGGAAATTATATGTTTCCCACAGGAAAACCCGCTATCCACGTTTCATTATTGCCATATTTTACATAGCAAAAGCAAAAAGATTCTTTTCCATGAAAGACTCAATAAAGAATGTGGTAGACCATACAACACGCAGGCGTGCAGACTTCAGATCTCTTACGATCTTCTGGAGTTAAGGTACTCCATGGAAAATGCAGAAAGCACCAACATATCTAAATAAATTTGCCTTTTCATGGTATCAAATTATTTCTATTTATATATTTTCCAAATTACCAAACATGATTGTAAATAAATATAAATATTTGCTGACCCGATATTTAATAAACTCTTCAACTATAATTGTTTCAGTACCAGAAGAAAAAGGCATTCCAACCACTCTTTGTGATGAGTTCATATCACCAGAAGCGCAACTGCATAATGTGCCAACCGTAAAGAGGTTGCGTGCTAAACCGCCGCCACCCAAGACTGTTGTCACTCGGTCAGCGGTCGAGACTCCTCACCCGGGCGTCAGCTACAACCCATCATATCAGGTACGAATGTGAACCAGATGGTATCTTTAGATGTCTGGGCTATCTTTGTTTATTTATTTATTTATTTAGCCCTTGAACTGGCTGAGAGATTAAAGGATATCTCTCAGCTCAGTGTGCCTATTGGCAAAGGCCTCCTCCAGTAACTTCCATTGTTCGCGGTCTTCAGCATCTCTTCTCCATTTGGATCCTGTTTAGTTTTGATCTTTGTTTAGCTATCTAAAATATAAACTAATGGAAACAAAATAAAGGCATACAGGACTATTTAATGCTTGAATATTTTAATACATGTTTTAAATTACTTTTCTCGTTAATCTTGCTTGTAACAAGTTATTAGTCTCAATTAACAACATCAACAATCTCAACTGTCGCAATTGATTGACTGTTGCATGTGTGAAACTTGTAAGACTGTAATGAAAGGATAAATGCTTTTATTTACATACATATATGTTGTTTATACTTGTTGGATATCAGGTGCCCAAACGGCGACTGGCACCAAGTCAGGACTTTTTAGCATTCCAATTGTCATTTGGAAAGATAAATGTTGTATGATGGCTAGCTTCAAGTTGCATGTTGATTCCAGGAACATCAAGAATTACTTCAAGATGTGGTGCAGCATGAAAAGAAGATGATAAAGAGAGAAGCTCATCTCCTCAGGGTGACTACTGGCATGTTCAGAAAAATTACAGCCGAAGAGAAAGAGGTGAGTCAATTACATCGTCTTTTACTGTATGCTTAATATTGTTGTGTTTGTCATAACCCCACTACCGAGTATGAATATTACCCAATAAAGACCGGTCATCATCAACCCATCATAGTCCCACTCCTGGGTACGGGTCTCCTCTCGAATCAGAAGGATTGAGGCCACAGTCCACCATGCTAGCCCAGTGCGGGTTGGTGGACTTCACATGCCTTCCGAGGTTTTTTTATAAAACTCTCAGATGCATATATGCAGATATGAGATAAAGACCGTTAAAGCCTTTGAAAGCCAATGTCGGCTGTGTAAAAGGTCGAAGTGATATTGTTGGTCTATTTCCAGTATAATTTTACAAATGGAATTTGAATACCTGATTGAGTACTGATAGACTAGTTCTTTTAAGGCCTTCCATTATGAGTTTAGTTAATTCTATTTTGCATATCTAACTTTCGCTTTGGTGAAAGATAAAATGGTATTGATAAATTTTGATGTCAATAAAGTTTTCAAATGCCAGTACGAATTTTTATTTAGTCAGCTAATGCTGGCTAAATAAGTTCAAAGCCTATTTCTCTTTGAGAGGAGACCATTTTGAATAACCTCAGTAACTAAGTATGTTTGTACAAATAAATAAACTTTTAGTCACATTTTTAACATTCATTTATGTATTAATACAACTTTTAGAACCAATGGCGCACGGAAATGAGTTCTGGCCTACCTCAACCCTACAATCCATCAAATGACCCCAAACCAGAGCCAGAATCAGATAATGAGTACAAGGCAATCAATCCGCCGGTGAAAAACAAGAAAAAAGACCACAAGGCGAGAAGGAAACAGCGGGAGAGAATAGAAGAGATCGAGAGGTTGAAGCAGGAAAAGATTAACAAGAAGAAAATTACAGATTTGTACAAGTAAGTGCTTAGTGTATGTTGGTTATAGTTCAGTAGTAAGTTATCTCTTCTGCTAAGCTATCTCTCTACATTAAGTATCAAGGTATAATTACTATATTATTTCAGTTGTTTGGTTATCATAGCAAAGGCAAGAAAAAGAAAAAAAGGGAAAAAAGAAATGAAATGAAATTGTTTTATTCATTACAAGGTATTTACATACACTTAATGAAAGTCAAAAAATCAATAAGTTAATAAGTTCTTCGGGTTTAGACGCTCTTTTAGCTATTGTTGATCGGGAGAAAAAAGCCGGTGGAAAAAAAACTAAAGTAGAACATAGAAGCATAGCTAATTTGGAGGAAGGATAATTAATTGCCTCATATTTAAAGTCTGTGACATACACACGTTTCTGTTACAATCAAACAACTGGTTCTCGGTAGAAGTAGGTGTGGCGGTTGTACCTATACTACCAAGCCTAACATCTTGAAACTGTTATCATCTTGTTTGCGTATTGTGTCAACAGGCTACGTAAACTACAATCCTCGATAGCAAAGCGAGAGAGTCGTCAATCGGAACTGCGTTCCAAGCGTGTGTCGAAGCGACTGGCGGCAGCGGCCACCACGCTGCCTGCACTCAATGCTCATAAGCCACCTATTAAGGAGCCCGACTTTGTTGATCCTACAGAACTCACCGGGGACCTCAGGTCATTGTCCTCTAAAAGTAAGTATGAGAATGTTGCTAAGGACTAAGTTTTGTATACTTTGTGACGGCGGGGTAAAAGGGGATCTAAATCGTTTATTTAGAATCAGATTAGCTACTCGTCATCTTTTTGTTTTTTCTTCAAATTTCGACGCAAAATAAAACTAGACATTACCAAGCAACCTCGAGTAGTACTAAAGTGTGTCGTTGAACACAGACACCTTGCTACTTCTGAGGACTAAGGTGAAATATTGCTGGCAATCACGCCTTTCTATCCAAAACAGTAATATCATTGCGTCATGGTATCTACCAGGTCACGCTAATCTGCCGCCTAGAAAAGTAGGAAACTTTTCTCAATGGTAGGTTAGATTCAAGATTCAAGATACAAACATGCAGTTATTAAATGTAACCGGTTCTGAAGAACCGAAGGAAGCCTTGGGCGCCTTTTTGGCTTTTGTTGCCCAGTAGAAATAAACCGGTAAAAAAAACTCTCGGCACTTTCGACAGTCACTCTAATATTATACATTAATTGCACTACACATATAAATCTTTTATTTCTCAGCAAACCTCCTTCGTGAACGGTATGAGTCCCTTCAGCGTCGAGGAGCCGTCGCAGCCTCCAAGCTTATGATGAAGAAGAAACGTAGAGTCAAGAGCTACTTCAAACCGGGACACAAGGTCACTGACCAGGACGTAGAGCGGTATATGAACAGGGAGAACAAGGAAAAGAAGACCGTACGGCTTATTAAATAAGGTCCAGAATTACTTGATATATCCTTGTAGAGTAGAAGGTAATAAAAGTTTTTATTTTTAAACAAATTTGTTTTGTATTGTTTTCTATTGTGATGTTATATATCACTATTTTCAGGAAAATAAAAAAAGGTTTTAAGGATAAAACACTTAAAGTACGTAAGTAAATAATAATAGTAAATGCTATTGAAATATGACATTTTAGATATTCATATTTTTCAATAATTGAAGCGTGAATTCTGACTGAACTAATTCAATAATTGATTGTAACAGTGATGTCACTGCAAGTTTGCAAGTGGAGTCGGCGATGTTAAAATAATAAGATCATGTTTAATTTTATATAAAATTTACTACAAAAATATTTTCTACAATACTTAAACATAGGTACAATATAATACAAATATAGATTGGCAGTTTAACAATTAATTAGGACATACTATAGGTAACTCAGATGGTCGAGGCAAACTTTATTTAACTATGAACGTAAATAAAAATAAATTTCCACCTCTTAGCCAAATTCGATTAATACAAGACTTATTGGCAAGTACAACATGGACATAACAAAAGTAAATAAATTAACTAATTAGTATTAAAACGAAAATAATATCCACCACAAATGTCCTTACGTAATACTAGCTCAACCCCGCAGCTTGGCCGCCATCATTACACGATTAATCGTATCACCAATATAAATATTACGGAATGCCTTGATCTAATAGGATTGTGATAATACATGGTGTTAAATCATCATATGTATTTCATATTTCCTTTGAAAATTCACTACTGAATTACAATTCTACTGCTAAACTGGCGAGTCCTGCCTATTTATAGTCTAGCAAATTATCGCTAATTTTTTTAAGGCCACTTTTAAATTTTTCGAAAACTCAAAGCCACCTTTCATTAATAATGAAAAAAATTTATATTTGAACGGACACTGTATTTATAATGATAAAAAATGAAAAAGATGGCGTTTACACATATCTAACATACGCGGCTATCTACAATAAATCACATTTACAACTTTATATTTAGGGTTCTGTATGCCGCTTATGTTTTAAGCAACACAACGAAAATAAATATTTGAAACATTAGATCTTTTTCTCAAAATTTTTTCTTGATCAAACGTATAAAAACTTCTTAGTCAATTGATTGAAATATTGCATAGTGAAGCATATCCCATGTTGAATTAATTTATACTAATCATTGCTGACTTTATGTGTTACAAAAGTACGTTTATTTTCATCACTTTAGATTATAAATGCTACTTCTAATTATCCTATGTCTTTGAACCCTAAATATAAATAAACAAAACCATTAACATAACGCTAAGTTCAACCCCATCGCGCCGCTATTGTGTACAATGATCTTAATAGTTCGATGGCTCTTGTATCTGATTGTGTTTTTAAATCTACTCCTTGAGGAGCAACCCTGGCTTCCGCGATGGGTCTGTCTACGGGTGTTCGGGCTTGGTCTGTCGTTGATTTACCCTGAAATCTCCTCCCACCTCTAGCTCTTACTGTAGTTCTTGGACTAACAGTTGTTGTCGCTTCAGTTTCTTCACTCTTAAGAGTTTCCGTTGTCGTTGGATTCGATAGAGAGTTGACTGCTTTGGGATCAATGTTTAAGCCTTTTCCACGCCTGAGACTTTCTCGAACAGGTATTCTATCCATTCTCCTTTGATAAACTGTTGATTTGATTTCTGTATCTGATGCCGTTGTGAGCGGGTCTCCCAAGCCTTCCTCTTGCGCAATCTCATCCATATCTTTCTGGGAAACTGCCATGAGAGCTTCTAAAAGAGCTTTTTTGGATGCTTCAGCGGTTGAGTTGTGATCGTCATCGCATGTTTGTACTAAGAGGAGAATCAGTCTCTTAACAGTCTTGGATTTAGTTTTCTTCATTACATTCATAAGTTTCTCAGTGGTAGTAGAGTTCATGCCTCCCATGATTTCTTTAGCTTTTTCAACAACCGTATCTGTTATAGTAGTTAAATCTTGAGCCGCTTCTGTTGATGTCGAATCTCTTAATAAGCGTCCGATTCTATCCTCCCGTTTGTTACCGGGTGTGCTCACTTCTACATTAGCTATATTTATCGTTGATGATGAAACGGCTGGCTCAGCGGTTGTATATTGTACTGTGGGAGTTGTAGCTGTATTTAATGCCCAAGAATTAGTTTGCTGTGCAATTTGTGATAAACTTTGGGCTTGTCCAGAAGGGCTTAGTCCGTCGTTCAATGTAATTGGATCAACATATGTATTTTGCCAGTTTTCGAAAGTTGTCGGCCATTGAAAATCGTTTGTAATCTTGTCGCTATCTGGTGATGTAAATAAACTGCTTAATATAGGTGAGGTTGTGGTCAATGTCTCTGTTTGGTCCTTAATAGTAGTACTGGCTTGGGGAGTAGTTTGCAAAGTAGTCGTTTCTACATTCGGCAGTGTTGGAGCTTCTAGATCTTCTGAAGGTTTCTTGATTATTGTCTTTTCTTCTACTTTAAGTTGCTTACCTTGTCGTACATTGTTATTTTGGGGTGCTATGAACGATTGACTATGAGCTCTTTGCAGTTCTTCTTCATTTTCTAATTCGACACTGTCGGTTTCTGTGAAATATACTGGAGTAGTAGTTGGCAACGTAGTAGTGGTTGTTTTAATTTTTTTACTTTCGAAAGCAGGAGCACTAGGTGCAGCTGTTGACTCAGATATATCAACACCCCATGCTGTAGGTAGATTAGTTACTTCAATATAATCGTTCAACGGCTTAGATTCTGTGGGCGCAACTTCTGTACCGTAGGCTGTGTTATCCAACGTAAGTTTATTATTTTGGAATCCGCCGTATCTTGGGAACGTGTAGCTGTCGGTAGTCACACTTCCACTCGGGTTGTTGAATGCATTTACATCAGCTGCTACTGTATTTGTATATGGTGTAGGTGTAGTTAATGGTTCTTTCGGAATAGCAGCCGTAGTATAAGACGCTGAAATTCTCCCGCAACATCTAAAAGGATTTCTAAAAGTAGTTGTTGAATATAATGATGGTACAAGTTCATCAGAGGAAGTAGTCGTCGTAGGTGATCTCAGTGTGGTTGTTGGTTCATCTATAATTGTGTAATCAGCAGCAATATCTAATGCCTTACTATCTCGTAGGGAGTTAACGTGATGTGTTTTGTGGTCGTCCGAAAAACCTAGTATTTCTTCGTCATCTTCATTTACGGTGGTTGTTGGTTCTGTGTGAGATGGTTCTTCCGTCGCAGTAAGCATATCACCAAAGGAGGGATGTGTTGGTCTTATATCAGATAATACTTTCCTGAACTGCACTGGATCTTGAAGATATGCAGAGAGAGCATGGGTGAAAACTTGAGCTAGTTCTCTTATCTGAGGCGATGTTGCGAGAGGGTTCTGACTCATTTGCACTGATAAGTCCTCTGCTAATTCATTGTAAGTTCCATTAGGATCTAGTCTCAGTTCCTCCAAAAGCTCTGAATTGTCACCACCTTGCCCAAATAGACTGCTGTATTTATTGATTGTTTGTCTACTAAACAACGGCGGTAATCCTTCTTCAATTGGCTCATATTCGTCGAAAGCAGGAGTTGTGCTATCATTGTCTTCAGGTGGCGTTGTAGTGGATAAATTATCTAAGGCTGTCGCATAGTATATTGCCAGAGAGTGGAGAGTCTTTGGAGTTAAAGATGGTGGCACTATTAAACCAGGTCTGTTAGGTTGGTTTCCATAATACTTCTCGGTTAAGATAGCTGGGTTTGTAGGCTGTGTAGGAACAAACTCATCTAAGTTAAGCTTTCTCATTAACCTTTCTCTACGTTCTTGATATGATGGTTCTGTTGGGGTCTCCGTAACGTGCACTGTAGTAGAATGCAAGTCAAATCTGTCTGTTGTTGCAGTATCAGTAAATGTATCGTCTCTTGTAGTTTGGGGTATTTTAGTAACAGATTCGAAATTACTTTTACTTTCAATTGTTACCTTGTTTATACTCTTTTCATAACTTTGTAATGTATCGATTTTTGGTGTAGCTTTAGCTAGGTTTTCAATTGTTGTAGCTAATGTTCTATTCTTCTCTTTTTCAAGGAAGTCCTTCAATAGAGATACTCCTGGTCTTGTATAAGGTTCATGTTTTGAATTGACGGTCGTGTAACTTTTGCTATAAGGAACAAGAGTCGATCGCTTCGATGTAGCCTCTGGTATGTACTGGGTGGAATGTTTGTCACGAATATCATAAAGCGTGGTAAGAGTAGGATTGGTTTTAGGTTTATTCGGTTTAGATGGAAGGTTAGGGTTGTAGACCGGGTATGGCCGGTAGTTTTTATTGTTAAAATCTTGCAAGTACTGCCTGTTTTGATTATGTGCAAAGGAAGCTGTTTCTGCTGCGACTTGCATTTCTCTGATACTATTGTAGTCGCCCGCAGGTATGGTTGTCCTGCGGGTAGTAAAATCATATGTGGGCACAGTTGATCTTGATGGGAGATTGCCAAAATTATTTGCGATTAGTTGAACTAAATTTTTTCTTCTCTTTTCAAACGCGGTGGTGGCTTGTGATCTTTGTGTAGGGTTAATATCAAACAAAGCCTGGAAATTTCTAGATGTTGCTCTAGCGGTTGTAGATGGAGCATCATTTTGTAGTCTTTGTCTGTGCCTCAAGAGTCTTTCAGTAGTGCTCGGCACATTTACGGGTGTCCTTCTGGATTCCGCTCGTACATTGGTGTCCGTGCCAATCTGCTGAAGGTCAGAGTTCTTGCTGAGGCTTGCTGAGACTTTCTGGGATTTCTTCTGTTCGTTGGAGTAATATTCGACGCTGGACTCGTACAGGGCGGGCGCGGAAGCACAATCCACCTTAAACCACCAGTCACAAATCAGATGCGACTGGCTGAAGATGGTGCCGTTGGGACACAGGAACGATATTTTGCGGGATGTGTCGCAGATGTGGAATACCTGAAAAGTATAGGGCAAGAATAAGAGTCATTAAGTAATTGCAGAACTTTGTGTACATGTATTTATTACTGTAACTTAGGCTATTATTATCGAGCTACAGCTGAAATAACAAAGAAAGATGGCTTCTGTTCGTATAACAGATAGGTAAGTTCGATTGGAGTTACGTTAGTATTTCTAATGTTATAATTTCATTTTAGTCAAAAGAGTGGGTGTCCGCAAACTATGTATATTTGAGGTTACTACGAGTTGTTTATGACCTCTGGTATTATTAAAAAAACGGAGCTTTAATGATAATTTCTACAGGCTTCAGCAACTACTTTCTTTAATGTCCTTTATCTTTTTAAATATTCAAAATGAATGTCACGTGTCAATCAGAGCGGCAGTAAAATAGATTGATGACAGAAAAAGGATACCTGGCAATCGGTCTCCAGGTCGGCGTAGTATCCAGTGGGAACGTTCTTGCAGTTGAAACCGGTGTTGGGGATGTTAGGAAGTGCTGGAAAATCCACGCCCGCTTTGCCGATCACGCCTGGAATATGAAAATGAAGTTACACAGATGAAAATAAAATATTGTTTTGGGATTATTTTAACAATTATTGCAATTTACAATATGTGATTTTTTAAAGTAGGTACATAGTTCAATTTACAAAGAGATGGCAGCGTCCGACATAGAATTGACAAGCTAGGCTACCTCCTTGGTTATTGAGGTATAACTCAAAGCAGCAAGATCAAGAATCACCGCACCATATACGATTTTACTTTAGTTGATTCCATAGATTGTAGGTAACATTTAAATACATCAAATAGTTTAACCATTGTTAAATTAAAACCATATTAAATTGCATATGGTTTACAAATGAAGTGACCGACCGATTCCTACCGTAAACTATGATTGTATTTCGGACAAAAATACAAACTTTAAATATGAATTTAAATTGGGTTGTATGTGAATTTTTATTGACTGTTATTGTATTATTATTTTATTAACATTTCACGTACTGTGTGATTCAGATTTTCATTGGTATAAGAAATAAGTGAAAACTTGGCATTGTATTATACAGTGGAATCATAATTAGCATTGCTTAAAACTGACCCTGATGCTCAACCAAGTCTAGGTCAGGCTGACTATCAGCAGGTATGAGGCGCTTCACCAGCGCCTTGCCTTCCGTGTAAGCTTCGAAACCAGCCGCCCCCATGGCCTGCGCTATGGCTTGAAGTGATTCCGCGCTGGGTTCTGGTGCGTACAAATCAGGATTAGGCACGGCATCCTGGAAAGGAAGATTGAGATATTTAAGACTTGAAGTAAGTAGTTACGCAGTCGAGGAAGCCCCACTGTCATAGTCATTTCTAATGTTTGGGTCAAGTAGGCGTGGCCTACCACATACCACCTATATTTATTTTAGATACACACACGAAAGTATGTGTGTGCTATGCCTGTGCAGATGTACAGGCACATGTATTAGTCTATGAGTGTTATGGTCGAGTGGGACTAAAAAATGACCATTTACCTTCCGACGCTGCGCTGCTCTCCTAACGCCATCACAAGTCTCTAATGTACCTGAAAACAATATTATGAGATAATTAATAACAATTTACTTTGATAGGTTTTTATACGATTATTATACCTATAACTAACGTGACCAGACGTCCCGTGTTATAATAAAAAGTCCCGGTGTCCCCGAAATGAATTTTGGAACGCAAAATTGTCCCGTTTTCGGAAACCGCGCTAAAATTGATGCTGGACGCGAGCAGTGCGAGCAAGAGCAGGACCGACCGCGTCGTTCGTCGACGCGACGATAGCCGAGAGTGGTCGAAGCTGCCAATGCTCGCGCGCGTATTGTTTGACTATAATTTGACAGAGTTTTCGTTCGCTCACTTCTCACTCATTGTTTTGTTGTTTGATGCTAAATTTAAAAAAGTGTTTTTTTCTATGACTACTTATTGTTAATTGACAAATAAATGTCCCGTTTTGAGTCAAAAAATAAATGGTCACGTTACCTATAATCAATATATCATTGAATCTTCTAAAATTCTAAACGTATGAGACTGTTGTTGCGGATGGGTACATAATAAAAACTTGTGCTGAGAGTGTCTACTTTCATTTCTTCGATTATATCCGACATTCATCGAGGATCCACCTCTCCTGCTATCTCTAGATCATTGAAGATCATTTACGAACAATCCTCCCTGTATCTTTTCTTAACAAGCATTCATTTAAATGAACAATAACACAAAAGAACACATATGGCGCCTAATGTATCGACAATCTATCTGATGAGGACATTGAACTTCGACTATGAATGATACAGTTTGTATGTTGGATTTGTTTCTGGGAATTATAAATGTTCGGAGAGTTTGAAATCATTTCAATTTAATGGAGGAAAAGTAACTATAATATTGTTATTAGTTAATGTACATATACATAAGTTCTCTATAATTAATTTGATTTTATTTTATTTAAATTTAAATTCAGCTTGTAAGTAAGCATTACTGTATTTTGTACACCTGAAAAGGTAAATATGGTCTGAACTAAATATTTATATACCACCTTTGTACCTACCCA
>DWNH01000862.1:0-12986 GCA_018249895.1 Tiana niger
AGCACTGTGACATCGACAAGTATTTTTTAATTTTGATTTTTTATGGAAAACTTGTATTAACACAAAAAGACAATATTTAAAACTATTTTATCACAATAATTAAAACTAAAGTATTATAATTATAACATTCTATATTTTGATATAACAAAATTATTTTAATCGCCATCTATTGGCACATTTAAATGATAAACTGAACTAATAACTTGGGTACTACCTCTGCCATCTATATACACCAAAGAAAAATATTCTTTCAAGTTCTGTCGCAAGATGTCAGCATTATACCATAAAGATTATTAAACCTGGCTGACTAACGTAATTATTACGTTAGTCAGCTATTACGTTGTAATAGTAAACTTACCAAAACCAAACTTATTGTCATCATTAGCTCATCAATGATTGATGAATGAAGATATTTATATTTCTTGTGACCGAAGGGCTAACAGTTCTAGTTCTAAGTTCTACTCAGCGTATTGTAGAATTTGTAGATAGTTCTGTAGTAGACAAGACGCAAAAACATAACGAACAGTTTTTCGCCACATCTTAAAATTTCTTATTTACTAGGGGACAAGTGTCCCGCGACGCATGTCGCTAAAAATGTCGACGGCGCGCCGTCGCTCAATTTCGCCCCAACTTGTCAATCTAATCTGATAACGATAAGCGACTTGTTCGGCTAAATAATTTGTCGTTCAAGTAATTTGAATTTGGATGAAAAAAGTCGTGAGCCATCCGCGACCTCAACAGTGAAATTAACTTTATTGGCTCGTGACAAATACATGTCGCGCGGTAATTTAAGTCGAGTGACACATGTCGCCCGTACTACAAGTGTACTACGAGCTAACGACGACCGATTTAGCATTTTTTAATGTTGTTTTCACATTTTTATGTGAAAATAATATAAAAACGGTCCTAAAATATAAAAAGGAAAATATATCTTGTGGAGAACACTTGTATGCACGTGTTAGGTTGTGTGTAAGTGTGTGTAATAAATGTGACAACATATGAGGGCATGTGACAACTGAGAAACATTGAGTGAGGATGCGGAGGCGAGTGGGCTGAATTTGCGTATGCATATAGCACATGCCTAAGAGTGATAGGTTTGCGTAGGCGAAGGTAGCCGAATCCAGAGTATCGGTAAAAGGAGGTACACTATAAGCAGCGACCATCTCGAACGAATTAACTGGTTTCGAAGAATTATGCAACATTTGACCCAATTTTTAGGCACTAAAATTATCGCATTGAGTAGGTAATAGATTGGTTGAGAAATATCGAAGTTATGCTGAAAAAACACTTTTATCGAAATTTATCGACATCGAGATCTCTCGAATATATCGACAGATTTTGACGGGCTTTGTAGCATTCGACGCAGTTTTTCAAGGAAAATCGCTTAATTGATACATTCATTGGGAAGTTATTTCAAAAAATACCATTTTATCTACTTTTTTTTTAAGTTTCTTTAAAACTGATTAAAATCTATGTTGCGGAATCGGATCAAATTTTCAGAAAGTCTAAGTTTTGTAAAACCCTTTCGAATACCGCAAACCACATTTCGATTCGTCAAATACTTAGTTCAAAAGTAATAAGAGGTTTACATAATTATACACAAACGCATACATACAGCCGTACAGACACCATTAGAAATAGTCAGAAAAGTTTTCTAGGACCTTAAAGCAATCTGATGAAAAATCGATTTTTGAAAATCGAGGTAACACCTTTAACTTCCCTATATTTAAAAACTTGCAATTTTCATAACGGGAAGTCGGGGGAACGGGGAGTGTTCGATACTCGATAGATGAATACAGGATTAATAGTATCAGTACTTGCTTGCTTTGTGAATGGCCTAGGATATGGTTAGTTAATTATAGATGAAATAAATGAATTTTTGCGCGTGCACTGTACGGGCGAGCGTTCATAGAACTCCACAATAAAATACGCTGTAGTAATATAAAGTCGTCATTAGCAATTATTTTAATCTCCACAGTCTATTGAATAGACAAATTGGATAATACTCACAGCAGGTGGCGCCCCACGCGAGTGTCGGAAACAGGTGACGTTTGGGCTGTCATGGCGGCGACTTGGCGGGAAAATTTGACAGTAACATTTGTTAAAGAGCGATCAGTTGCAGATTTGCTCGGTCGTTCTGCTTATTGAATTATTGTTTCGCTTTTGTCTTTATTTTATACTTATTGTTTATTTTGATTTTGCTTATTGGGTTAATAATCGACCATTGCGTTGTTACTTACATTGAATTTAATCTGTTAACAGTACTTTTAGTATAGGTAAATATAAACATTTTCAACTTAAAGTCCTCAAAATTAATAAAAAAATTTTGATTATGGTACCGTTTCAAAGCAAAAGCAAAAATTTTATAAAAATCTTATAAAATTATTTAAAAATAAATGTATTGTAATATATTCTCTAGTATCTTTACTTATCTCATACTCTAGCTAATCTAGCTCTTAGTCCCCGGCCCTGATTTGCCGTAACATTGTTTGGTGGGACCCATACAGAGACACAAACGTTTTGTCCTACGCAGAGGACTCTGACCCCTAATGTTTTTTTTTGAAGTTATACTTCTTTTGGCGCTGTAGGGAAAAATGATGAGAGTAAATTTTTACTATGCGCGCGCACACCGTCACGAAAAACCGACACCCTGAAGTTAGCTATAGTTAACATTATAGTTATTTAACTAGATAATGCGTTATAAAAAAACTTTCAATGTATTAAATACTTACATTTTTTCTATTGTTAGTGTTGTTTTTTCTACAAACATAGAATAAGGCGAAAGATACAATTTTTAAAAAGATTTTTATCTTGTTATGCTAAAGAAGTATAACTTCTAACGCGTGAATATAAGTACACACACATTTTTTTGTAAAATGTACAATGATTTATAATGAAAAAAATGGCAGTATGGAAACACACATGAAATATACAAGTGCAAGTATGATGTGTACTATCAATAGTGTCAAGAATATGAAAATATAAGCAAAAAATTGTAAATTGATTATTTTACTAAATGAATGTAAATTTATAGTAATAATAGAATGCAATAATTTACTTTTTGTGTAAGTTTTTTTTATAACGGACTATAATAGACTGGCCTCGTGGTCTAGTGGTTAGCGAACCTGACTGCTACACGGGAGGTCGTGGGTTCGATCCCCACCCAGAACAATTTGTTCTGTGTCTAGGTGTATTATTATCTATATACATATGTATATACAAAAAAAAATATATGTATGTATGTTTATCAGTTGTCTGGTTACCATAGCACAGGCTCTATCTAATTTGGAATCAGACGACCGTGTGTGAGTTGTCCCAAGATATTTATTTATTTAATTAACTTTAAATATCTAATTAAAATCTTAATGTAATGTAGACAATAACAGCCAAATATTTGTTACCACAGGAATATTTAAAATAACGATTGCTTAATGTTCACTGTTGATACTTGTATATCTAAATACCTGGCGTAAATAAATCGAAAGTCAAATAGTATTTTTTAAGATTGAATTGATAGTGTTCAATGTTAATGTTTATATAAACGTCTCCGTTTTATAGGCTTTTATATAAAATAGTATAAATTTTGGCATGGGTGAGAATATTGACTTTACTCTGAGTCTGAATTTAAAACAGGAAAAATGTTGAAAGATTTTGTAAACTCGTCAGTTGGGAGTCGAAACGTGAACTTATATTTAGCCTATAAATACTACGCGCTGCGGTTTCATGGGACTGCGCGCGCACTAACCCGAAGCGCTAACTAAACATAACAAATCATCAAAAATAATTAAAAAGCTAAAGCGAAATGCATGTGACGCATAAGCGATCTGTGATTTTTATAGAATGCAAAGCACACTACTGAGATATAGTAGGAAGCAATTATCAACATCAACCCATCATAGTCCCACTGCTGGGCACGAGCCTCCTCTCGAATGAGAAGGATTTAGCCCACAGTCCACCACGCTGCCCAAGTGCGGGTTCGTGGACTTCACATGTCTTCCGATATTTTTTTTTTAAACTCACAGACATGCAGGTTACATCACGATGGTTTCCTTCACCGAATAACAAGTGATAATTATTGTATAATACGCACATAATATCGAAAAATTAGAGATGCGTGCGGGGATCGAAACTGGACCTACCGTAATGGTAGGCCGAAATTCAACCACTACGCTATCACTGCTCAAGCAGGAAGCAATGCTTTGGTACAAATGTACTAATAATAAATCATTTTAAGTCTTTAGTAATATCAATAAATGGAATCCATTATGATAAATGGAATATTGGTGAAGTTCCGACGTCTCTCAAACATAAGCAGACTAGATATCTAAAAGATAGAGGTGCATGTAGGTACTATGAGCAAGTGTCTGCTAATTCTCAATTTTCTTCGTATTTCTGTGCTTCACCTGGTAAGAGTTGGTCATGGCGTATGCAGTCACGGTTTCTATCATTAAGCTACAATCTTAACGATAGTTAACTCTTAAGACATTTTTTATTAAGGGCTACCACTAACAGTTTCCAAATAAATAAATGTTACTAGGCATGTAAAATATCACGCAATAATACGTAGTTTTATATTTAGGTATTTATTATTTTTGTATATCTTTATTATTATTTTAGTTATTATTTAAACATGTGTTAGTTTATTTTAGTAATACTCGGCATTTCATGACCTCTACTATTTCGAAGCCCTAGCGAACTGTTTAGCCATTCTTTTAAGTGCGAAATTTCTATTGAGACCATAATGCGTACCTATACTTATAATGTAAACATCACTCAGAATCACTATCATTTATAATTTTATGTTTCAGAAAAAAGAAAATCATTTCAACTGGACTTGGAAGACGCTTTGTCACCGCCCCCTATATCGTTATCAGCTCCAGAGCTTAGTTCTCGTTGTGTTATGCCTTTCAAGGCTTTGCGCAATGCTGTCAGTTCCACAGAATTATTACATGAGCAGGCCATGGCTCGGTTTTATAAAGCGGTAGCAATGAAAGAAGAACAGTCAAAACAGAAAACTGAAAAACCCATTAAACCTGAACAAAATCACATTCCGTACAACAATATTGATCATAATCATAAAGACAATGCAAAATTAAAAGAATCTCCTGAAAATGTATCTAATGTTGTCGTTATCCCAGCTAAAAGAGATTCCGAAGAAATAAAAGAAGTTAAAAGTACTCCTCAGCAAGTTCGTCAAAATACAGATAATTCTGAAGGGAAATGGCAACAATGGTCTTTTGATGAGGACTACACTGCTAGTACTGTTTCAACCGATGAAGATTACTCGGAGAAAGGTAGCTTAAATGGTGATATTGATAGATCCAGTCAGTACTCGAATGAAGAAGAAACATACAATCCCAGAGATAAAACCGCACGGTCCTTATCGCCTAATGAAACAATTGAAGAAGAAGAAGAGGAATCAGAAAGGGAAACTCTTAAGCCTTTGCGTTTACCTGATCCAAATTTTGTTCCCAAACCAATACTGAAACGCCGGGAAACGCTTGAACCAAATATAGAAGTGAAGACTGAGAAAGCACCTCTTAAAAATGAAAATAACGATAAAGACAAGAAAAAAGAAGAAAAAATGACTATATTTAAGAAAATCACAAAAATGCCTGTTCAAAAGCCTTTTCCGTTCCCTAAAATACTTAATAAAAAAGATTCTGAAAAAGTTTCTAAGCAAAATTTAGAGAAACCAGAAAAAAGACCTGTTACTAATTCAGAAAATATTGAAGAAAAGTATGGAGATGAGGGGAAAACTGTTATTGATTATTACGGCAATATTGTTAAAGAATATGGAAGTAACAAGAAACCAGCTGTACCTCTTTATCTTAATACGGAGGATTTAAAAAATGTTGCAGAAAAGCAGCAGCAAAATAAGACCGATAAACGTCCAGAGGAGAAGAAAAATACAAAAACCAAGAAAACAGTTGTGAAGAAAACTGAAAATAATAATATTCCTACAAAACCTAAGCCCAAGAAATCTATGCCTGAAAAACAAATAAAACCAAATCCTGCTAAATTGAAACCTGAAAAGAAACCCATTACCCCGCCTCCAAATCCCCCAGAAAAAGTAAATAAGCCGGTAACAGTTACCAAATCAGGCGATAATAATTCTAAAGAAGCACAAATAATTCTGAGAAAAGCTGAACGAGCTACAATAGTTATCCCTATAGACTATCAAAAGCTCGAACAAAGGGCTAAAATGAACGTGAGATCTGCTATTGACTACACTGTTGATGTATGTTTATTATTATTGGCGTTTTGGGTTTATTTTTTCAAGGATGAGCGGTTAGCAATTCCATTTTTAATACTTATAATTTATCGACAACTACAAGAAACCCTGTTTTTAAATATTCCTCAATGGATAAATCGTCATACACCCAGCTGGCTTAAGAAGAAGACTTCTTGACTCGGAACAATTAAAAGACATATTGTGCGAAATCTGCCTGTTTTGTGAATATTGTATGTTGTGTGTGATATTGTGGTTTAATTCTTATAATACAAACTTTGTGTCTATTAATAATTTATAAAATCCACTCTAAAATGTTAAGAATATTTAAACTAGTAGGCAATGCCTGTTTAAGTAATCATTTTTGAAAGCTGTTTTTACTAAATTAAAAGTTAGATATGTTTGAATTCCGATGCGGAATAAAATGTGTAAGATTTATTTCCCAATTTCGAATACCACGTTCAGACTGCATCCCATTTGTGCCTCCTCGGAAAGTGAACGATCCCAAATCATGTGCTATCAAAGACAAGGGTCTTGTTCTTGGTGTATATTACAATAAAAATGTAAAAGGAGAACCAGCCATACTCACAGCCTGTGCTCAGAAATACGACCAACAATGTAACGGAAAACTTTGGAAACAATTGAAGTTAACACCTATTCCTAAACTTGGCGAACATAGAGTATTTTATGACTTGGATCAATACTTCGGTTATGTTGCAGTAGCCGGTCTTGGAACTGAATGCTTGACTTTCAATACTAAAGAGCAGTTGGACGAAAGTAAAGAAGCTATACGAATAGCTGCAGGGACCGGTACACGAGCTCTTCAAAAGTTTAGACCTTCTGTTATTCATCTGGAATCTTTTGGTGACGCTGAAGCTGCCGCAGAAGGAGCAGAATTAGCAACATGGCAGTTTCAGGAATATAAAAGTTTATCACACAAGAATATAATCCCTAAACTGAATATTGTCCTTCATGACGAGTGTGATTACGACAGTTGGCGAATTGGAAAATTAAAAGCAGAGTCTCAAAATTTGGCGCGTTATCTTCAAGAAATGCCAGCGAACTACTTAAACCCAACTTCTTTTGCTAAAATTGCAGTCGAACTCCTTTGCGAATTAGACGTAAATGTAGAAGTTAAGACGCAAGGCTGGGCAGCTAGTCACGAAATGGGAGGTTTTGTAGCAATCGGGAAATCTTCAGTGCAACCACCACTATTTGTAGAAATGAGCTACTACGGTGCAAAGGAAAGCTCACGACCAATAGTTTTGATTGGGAAAGGTGTTACTTTTGACAGTGGAAGTCTAGATTTAAAACCTATTAAAGACCTGAAATTTATGAAAGGCGATATGGCAGGCGCTGCGTGTGTTCTGGCAGTAACAAGAGCGGCAGCGATACTTAAATTGCCAATAAACATTCGAGGCATATTGCCACTTTGTGAGTTGATGCCAAACGGGAAAAGTCCAAAGTTTGGTGATGTGGTTTACAGTGCTAACGGAAAGTCAATTCATGTAAGATTACCGTCTCGCGAAGGCCGCCTTCTTATAGCAGATAGCCTCGTTTATGCAAGGAATTATTGGCCTAAATTTATTTTGGATGTGGGCACTATGTCAAAAGAACTAATACATACTTTAGGCGGATCTGCATGCGCCTGCTACACCAATTCTGAAGATTTATTTTGCTACATAGAGTCGGCAAGTAGTCACACAGGCGACAGAGTGTGGCGGATGCCTCTATGGAAGTTTTATGAAGATCGCGTTAATGATACATCCACAGCCGATATAGCTAATACTGCACGCTATCAATACGGAGATTCTCCAAATTGCGCGGCATTCCTCAATCAGTTCATTTGTGACAGTAAATGGATTCATTTAGACACATACAATGTTGCATATACTAAAGGTCGTGACTTTGCTTACTTGAACCGTGGAATGACCGGTCGCCCTACGAGAACTATAATTGAACTAATTAATCAGATGGTAACAAATGCTAAATTGTAATACCTATTACTTAAATGTACTTAATTGTCTTAATTTTTTATTATATAATAACAAAATTTGTAAGAAACATGTTTTAGAAACTTCTTTACGTCTAATAAACCTTATAACTTATCGAGTTTTTTTAATTACTTGTACACGTTAATAAAATAGCTGGGTTTAGTTTACGGTAACGTGCACGCACATACTCAAAATCGTAATCGGATGTACAAAAACGGATAATTAATACATACATTACGTCGAACAATCAAATTTAATTTTAACTACGGTTTCTAATTGTAAACTTATTTTGTACATACTAAAGAATTGTACTTAACTTAACAATGTCTGATATAATAATGCTTTATTACATCTACTCTCTGAAACTCTGATTAAATTCATAAATTCGACTGACCGCTTGGTCTAGTGGTTAGCGAACAAGACTGCTAAAAGGGAGGATGTGGGTTCGATCCCCACCCAGAACAAATGTTTGTGTGATGAGCACAAATATTTGTTCTGTGTCTGGGTGTATTGTTATCTATATAAGTATGCATTTACAAAAAAAATGTATCTACCTATTTTATCAGGCGTCTGCTATGGTAGCACAAGCTCTGCCTAATTAGGGATCAGATGGCCGTGTGTGAGATATCCCAAAGTAAAAAAATACTCTTGTTTTGTGAAGCATTAATAACTAATACTTAAACGTAGAACATTCTTCAAACTACTTCAATAATTTATTTATGTTCTTAATATGAAATTTATATGCATTATAACGGCGACTTAGGTGCGCTACAATAAAATATACAAGATAAATATTATGTTTTATTACAATTGTTGATATCGTATTCATTTTTGCAACTGTAAGACAATCCCAAATTCTGAGCACATTGTACAAAGTGCTTGACAGCCTCACCGCACTCTAGACTCTCGCTTCCTCGGGATTCTAAGCAATTAACGAGTTCTATTCTTTGTGTTTCACAATCATCTTTCAAAATTGGTACTTTTTCATTTAAAGTGTTTACCATGTCGCTTATCGTCCTGGTCGACTCATTAAGCAAGCAGTAGTGTTCTTTCAGAATATTCACAATGTATTCCACGTCATTGTTTGTGTTTCTTTGATCTCCATTCTTACCCCGATTTGGATGATAACCAAAAAAACTCCAAAAATGCATAGGATGTGTGTAACAAAAAATTTTGAAGAGAAAACATCTATTTTACATAATTATCTATACTATTAATTCTTGTAAAAGGTAAAAAGCGTAAATCTACAAGGCCAAGGTATTATAAAAAAAAATTCATCAATACGTTTATTGGTAGTCAAAAAAGGACATACTATCGCACATATATTGACAACTCATTTATATAGTAAATTAAACGTATTAGAAAATAAAACCCTAATAATTATTTTTAACTTAACATAAAAATATGTATATAGTATTAAGATTATACAGACTTCTAAATTATGGCTTAATATAAAGAAAACATTACTCATAAAAATAAAGTGAGGTAGAAGTAAATTCACTCTTAAAAATTAAACATTGCACAAGTTTGTATATTAAATATAAAAATATAGTGTAAGTAGTAATAGAATGAGAAGCAAACATAGCTTAACGTATAGCGAAGACAAATATTATTAAATATTATTGAGATAAGACAAATATTTTATTATAGTATTATTGAATATTAAAATTTTAAACTGACGGCTTGCCAACTGGCTCCACAACTTTTCCCACCCAGTTAGCTATCAAAGAAGGAAAAAATTTAAATGCTAGACATTCAAACTCTAAATACGGAGGAACATGCTGACTATAACTATGTACTTTGTGAAGTATCACTACTATTTTCGTTATTATACTGCAAAATACTCATATACGGTAATATCTATAAGTTACAACTAGGCCATTGGATAGACCCTAAATGGAATTCCTTAAAAGTAGAAACTATAGCCAGAACGTGACTCAAGGCGTGAACCTTAGAGATGACTACTTTCTGGCTATATAAGTAGACCAAATAATGGATAATATATCATAGATCGTAACGGTCAGCTGTCATTTTATAGAGATATCGTGCACGGAATTAGATTATTTTTAATTTACAATTATCCACCTAGTGTTGTCTGTATTATGCCATAAAAGGTCCAGGGAGAATTAAAAAATACATCAATTCTTTAACAAGACGTATCCTTAATAGTAGGCCCAAAACCGACATCAACTATGAGTAAAGCTTCCGTCTAAATAGTTTTATCAATCAAAACTAAACTTTATTTTTATTAAGTAAATGAGGTCGAGTCAAGGATAACTTGACCTCAGTACAGTCAGTTATGAACAGTTTTGTCTTCGCGTCGCCAGCAAACAAGAGCGACACTAGAGGAACCGCCAATGTGATGCCGGTTTTAAACGAGTGCCCTCTTATCGACTTTCTCTAGCTTCTATTAATTATTTTAAAAATGTAACATAACATAACGTATATCAATATTGATCTGATCCAATAAAGGCTTACATATAATTCCCACCCTAAAAAGTGCAACTTATATCAAATAAGTAATATATCAACAAATTAAAATAATAAAAATATGGCAAAATTCACAGATCTTTGGCGTTCACCGTACATAATTTATGACGTTATTCGTATTTAAAAGTAACAGCGTTCCGACGATTAAGGTGTCTGGGTTCCCATTAAAAGTCCGTTCTAACATATTCTTTGTTTGGTTTGGTGACGGCGTGCTCGACGACTTCAGAGTCCTCTGTGTCGCTAATGTAGCCCTCCTGACCAGTGTAGTGGGTAGGATTGATCAGCAGGGGAGCCGCAGAGAAAGCTATTAGGTTTCGTTTTGGAAACAGAGATTTCCATGTATCACTGCAAGAAATACAGACAATATTATAATTTACAGAATTAAATTAGTATATATTTTTAGTAATTAAATAAATAACTTTTTTGCTAAATAACGCTTCACACTCATAGTCCCACACTAGGATTCTAGGACCCTGTGTCACGGGTACCATGGACACAC
Organism: Tiana niger; assembly: GCA_018249895.1. Classification (NCBI taxonomy): domain Eukaryota; kingdom Metazoa; phylum Arthropoda; class Insecta; order Lepidoptera; family Hesperiidae; genus Tiana; species Tiana niger. The sequence continues at coordinate 11,216 of DWNH01000862.1, forward strand.
ACAAAGACAATTACACTAACACCCAGACAAAGAACAGAAATCTAAATTCATCATTTAAACTTATTCCCTGCGGGAATCAAACCCAGGACCGTTCCAATGGTGGACCGGCATGCGAACTACTACACCACACAGGTAGTCTAAATCTACACTTTCTGTGTTCCACTAATGTATAAGATAGTCAAATCATTAGTCTTATCAAAATTTATCAACAGATTCTTTAAACCGTAGCTATCAACAACCATTTATTTACTTGAATCAGACGGCATTCCGTATTTATTTTTATACTTATTAAGTATAAAATAGATGCATCATCATCATGCAATTTGAAATCACCATTGATCTCTAAGTTCTACATGGTCATATTCTATGTTTATATTTAAAGCTTGCCATTTTAGAAAGACTTCTAGCATTCTGACAATTATTTGCTCATCATCAGATTAACCTATTCAAGTAACTTACTTGGGATGTTGGTTGAACATGATGGGCAAGTATTCATCCACAGGCAGCATTTTGGTCAGAGGCTTCGAATCAAGCAACTTCTGGGCTCCTCGCAGCGTGATCATGTAACCTAGAGTCCAGTACGAGTAGAGGGGCTTAGTGATATGCTCCGTTACGTATTGTTCCTCGCCGTCGAAAAGAATCTTACGGCCCAAATACCTGAATAAATATAATAAAGCGATTATGCACTCAAATTTTTTCAGTCCATAACATTATATAATGCAAAGGACACTAATAGATAGATCAGAAAAAGAAATCTCAGTTATGAATGCTTCAAGAGTCGTCTCAAATACATTCAATTTATAATCGCATTGCAGGATATGAAGTTTTGAGTCCTAGTACCTGACTCAAAATTTCATTGCTCACTAGGACTCAGCATTTATTTGCCACATTAGGACTTAAGATTTCAGCGCCCATACTAGGACTCAACATTTCAGTGCCTACACTAGGACCATGATGTATGAGTACTTGAATATGTGAGTGCTTGAAGTATTTATAACTGAGATTTCTTTTTCATGGCTTTTAAAAAAAAAGTGCGCACGTTTTTATTTTATTATGATTATTTGACATTTCATTTATTATGGCTTATTGGATAGTTTTCTGATTTATTAATACCAAAGAAGCCAAAGTTCTAATAGTTAGTACACAACTTTTATTACTTACATGAGATCCCAGTCAAGGCTATTCAGTTCCTGTCGCACCTGCAAAAACTTCTTCCGAAAATTTGGCACGAAATGTATGTCATCTTCTAAAATTAACGTCACTGAATAGCGCTTTTTAACTATCTGGAAATATAAGACACATAATTAATTTTCAATATAGAATACTTCAATTATTAATTATGTTATTTTTTCTAAGTATATGTAATATTTCACCTTTTCCCAAATTTTGTAATGACTCAAAAAGCAACCAATTTCGCCGGCCTTCATTGGTCTGAAAATGAAAAATGTAGATTTAAAAAAGTAGGTACAGAAAGGAAGAATAATGTACATATCTACAAATATCTATCGAATTAATAAGTATCTATTAAGTAATATAAATTTAACTAGCATTCCGCCCGCGACGTCGACCGCGTGGACATTAGAAAAATATATTTATTAATTAATACATTTCGACTGCAGCAATTAATATTGTAGTAAACTGCATTTTGACAATTTTTATTTAAATGCATCAGAGGTCTTAAAATATGAATATCAATGACCTCGCATGGTTTCAAATCTCAAACAAAGCTTTATCTTTATTTACACAAGCTTAAAAGTGGCTTCGATGATAC
>DWNH01000863.1:0-12983 GCA_018249895.1 Tiana niger
GTATGATTATGATAAAATAAGATTATAATATTAATTAGCAGTCGAAATTCGGAATTTTTTTGATTTGCCACAAATAGATATAACAATTTTTAAACATGATTATGATTAACATTTATTAACGACTATAAGCAAATATTATTTGTCTTCTCAATTTGACTCCAGACTTTAACCATAAACAAAAGTGTATTTTTTTATTTCTTTTTATTTATACACATATATATATAATTATATATATATATATATATATATACATACCTACGTGTGTATGTCAAACACATAGAACAATATTAGATGCATCACATTTTATTTTTTATTTCAAACCTAAAAATTGTGATTTTCAAATACCAGTACTAAACAGAACTGACACGTCGCAATTGGTGCAAGCAACTGTATTTTTCTTTTATTTTTGTTTAATCTGATTGGACTGGCTTTGCTTACGAGCAAAACTTTTTTACTCATATTAACTCGTAGATGTACAGAAGCCAAATGTGAAATCGAAAAATAAAACAAAATAAATAGTAATTTTGTTCTAATGGTTACGTAGAATGTTTGAGTCGTGTTCGTTATTTTGTAAAGTGAATAATTTTAAATTCATTATAATTCCAATACTGGCATCTATTGTCGTTCTAAATTAGGAAAAAATAAGGGCCAAATGGCTGGATTTTGGCGTCCTATTCCTGTAGCTCCTTTTTTCTAATGACATTTGATCAAAAAAATTTGATCGCTGCGAAGGAACACATTGTAAGGAAACCTGAAAGAAAAATGTATACAAACCACTGTATGTACGAGTATTGTTGCCATTGTACTTTCTTTTGATTTTGGTTCGTCTATTTTTCTCTAGATGCTTCTATATCTTAATTGTTTTCTAACTAAAACTAGGAGAGAGAATCGAATGTTACAACGTATTTTTCTCTGGAGCATTGGCTGGCAGAAAACTTTTTTAAAATTTAGAACGAGTTTAAAGTAGAAAAAGTAAAAATTTTCTAACATTTAACTAACATAATTTTAAATAATAATTGCTAATTTAATTTTACAACCAGCACTGTTATTAATTATCTATCTTATTATTATAATGGGAACCTCAGTGTTTTGTCGTTTAGCGCATTTTCAATAAACTTATCACTGATTGCAAGGATCCTGGAGACAACACAGTTTTTGATATATGAGTTATATACATATAACTCATCTGTTCTTCTGGTAATTTTCGTCTTTTTTTATAAAACTAACTTCTATACACAATGCTATCCAATAACTATTAGCGTAGAAAAGTGAACAAGATCGAGGATGAAATACGAGCTGTCACGCGTATTGAGAACAAATCTGCACAAAAATAGCGAATATTTTTATATCTAGCACACATTCCACTATCTATCTTCTGTTCTGACGGAAAAAATCCGTTTTTCTGTCTATGCTTATTCGATATCCGCAATAGGGATTGGCATTCAATATCCGCAAATACTGGCAATTCCCAATCCCCTACACCTTTTGTAACGTGACGATGCATAAAGCAGCACATGGTTTGAAGGTTGATTGTTTGATAAATACTTAATACCCATGCACTATGCAACATGAGTGGCAGCGATGCTACAGCGGATACAGTTTTTCAGTGATTGCATTGTAGGTTTATCAATTATTCAGTAAAACTGTTATATACTAGATACATGACTCACTATACAGTACCTACATTATATTAACAAATCGAGACAAGATCTATCGAGGTATCTCTGCTTATATGCACCTACGTATAGTTATATAAGTAATATTACGAGCTTACCATTAATTAATTCTCTTCTCATCACTCGGCATTAAAGGTGTAGTTTCGAAAACTTGTTACTGTGAAAAAGTTGGTATAATAATACCAAAAAGGTTTAATCGAATGTACTCTAACTAAATACGTTCGTATTTCATTATTTTGAAATTTAACTATATTGCTAAGGATTATTTAACTCTGTGCTAGACATTAAAATGACACAAACTGAGATATTGCTATTTAGCTCTTCAATGTAGTTAGCAGAAATAACTTAAAACTTTTCGACTGAATATTGGAACTTTTTGCACTGAATTTTTCTCCTCGACTTTACAGTGTAACTTTAAAAGTGATAAAGCGTTAATATGTACTCCTTGAAAAGTGTACGAATAAAACCAGAGAAAAATATTCTGGGTATTTGATATTGTGCATTGCCTGATTTGATACATTTTACCCAATTATAACCAACCCGAATGTGGCGGTGTAAGGCTGTCTTGCTTATCCTTTGAATCTAATCGATTGATGATAATGGTATGCCTAAGGTTTTATATGTTTAGCCGTCTATGTACGTAAGTAATGTTCATTAATAATTCATTAGGCGTTAGGAGATTTATTTATGAATACATTAAATATGTAGATGTTTGTTAGTTGTCTGGTTTTTAAGATGCCTATTTTGTTAAGATCAGATACGGTCTTGTTTAGGATCAGATGACATTTTAAGCAATATTTGCTTTAATCGAATTTTTTAAATTACAACGTAGAAAATATTTTTAAAGAAATCCAAAAAATTTTTGGTGTCTGTGTCGTTGTAGTTTCTGTAATATAGGAGAACATGGAGGTACCTATCATTCTGACGTGATCGATATAATACAAGTGTGTAATATGAGTACTAGTATGGAAACTCTCCACCAACCCTCACTTGCCCAGCGTGATGGACTATGGCCTAAATCCTTCTCGATTGTGACAAGACCAGTGCCCAGCAGTGGGACCATGATGGGTTGATGATTATGATTAGTATGCAGTTGAAAGTACAGAAACAAGTGAAGTAGGTCTCTAGTCGGTATCGCGTCCGACGGCAAGCAAGCATCGCGTGCTGAAACTTTATAGCGGGCCATTAATTTCACCGATTGATGTCGATAATACTCCGATCCCGTGAACACACAATTTAATATTTCCCTTCAAGATAATGTTTTCCAACGGCAGATTGTTATCACCAGCACCTGTAATAATTTAATCAAATCGAGGAATATTAATGACTTCTTATCTTTTCGTATCTTAGCGCTTAATATTCTTGAGAATTAATGATAGAAGTACGATTGTTAGACAAATTTATACCAATAAGGGCCGATTTTTCCATCATCAGATAAAACGTCAAATAACTACCAAACGAATAAAGGTATTCGACTATTTATCGGTCTTATAATTTATTTCCATTATTCTATTTTATTTTAATTAACGTATAATTTCATTTCATTACATTTCATTTCTTATTCCATTTACCACCGGCAAGCGAATTATTCTCCGAATAGAACCTATCTAACTATTGAGAAATACCTACATTTTTTACTGTCTGTCGAATAAATGCTGTCTGACACTGTATCTGACTATTAAAAAATCGGCCCTAAGTAAATATAAATTCTGCTTTCAATAGATAAAGATGTAGGTAAGGCTTTACTCGTAATACCTGTGCTATTTTTAGTACCTAGTAATAGTAAATAGTAATTAGTTGAATCTAAAGTTACAAGGAGAAACTATATCGGAAAAGAAATGCAGGTACTTCAGCATTTCTCGAGAAAAGGATCACGAAAATGCACTAATTGCATTAACGTAGGTTATCTGGCGTAGATTTCTGAGAGAAACTTTCAGGTCAATGATACATTAACGTTACATTTTCAATTTAACTTCAGTATTTGTGTAAAATAGCAAAATGTTTTTACGTTATCTAAGCAGATAAACTTTAGGTAAACGACTTTATATTTTTAACTTAGTGTAGAAAATAAAGATGTACTTACGTAAGCTTATAATAATCACAGCAGATAGTCATGATTTTTCTCTCGTTACGAAAACTTTTACATGTAAAAGTACACTACCTATTATTGGAAGTAATATGCTTGGAAAGTGCCAATATGTTTTCAACAGCCAAGTTCTATTTTTGTATTGGCTTATTGTTTTCACTCTGTATTTATTGTGCGCATTAGCTTGGAAAATTTAGGCGCCAGACAACGGAGGCGTAGGCTTTTCAACATATTCATATTATGATGAGTACATTTACACTTGGATATAGAAAGTCCTCACGTAGGCGTCCATCTAGTGTATTACAAGCAATAACAAAGTTTTCTAAATCCTAAATTTTCTTATCTGTGATGTTTTATTGTTCAAAATTGGTTTACTTAATTCATTTCAGGATTTTCAACTTCTCAAAAATCTTTTCGATATAGAAATTTTAAGGGTTTCAGATCATGTATCCAGTATCCAGAGACGCTTTATAAATGCAAAAATAGTCCATTAGGTAGTCCACATGTTTCGTCGTTAACTGCAGAGTTTAAGTATCATTTCGATAAGCAGATAATATCTGCGCCCTTCATACATTTTAAAGGAATAAAATGAACTCTCGGTGGGCAGTAATCAAGCTCTTGTAGTGCTTTTATCCACCTTTGGCATTTTCGAGAAAGATTCTTTGCATTCTGATTTCCATGCCACGCTTTATGCCATGCCAAGCTTTATGGAACATCAGGAAGTTAATATCCGACTCGCAATATCTGTACGAATGCTATTAGAGAACCATGTTGCAAGGTTAAGCGGAAGGCAAAGCTTTAAAGTCGAAGCACCTTACGTGTTGCTTGACATTTTCCTTTATATCAAATTGCTCCAAGTTTCATACCTAATTTTTTTTATCCGAGAGGAATAATAACCATTTTTTTATGACATTTCATAACAGAACAATAAAAATACCATATCATAACAGCCATAACATTATGATTTGCAAAACAATATTCACATAATATTTCATTTTAAGTATCCTAATAATTTTTATAGGTGGTAAGCTGCAGCGCAGGGAAGTACCTACCTACCACCGCCACACCCAATTCTACCGTAAAGCAATTTATTGTGTTTCGAAAAGAGGATGTGGATGCCAGAGTTCACTAAATACGAGGCGACCATCTTAGTCCTCAGAAGTAGTAACGTATCTATTTGCTATATTAGGTAGGACTAAGGTACTACCTGAAGTTGCAAGTCGATGTCCATGGGTTATACTGACCACTTAATACAAGGTGGCCACGCTCGTTTGCTACTTTTATTTAATAAAAAAAATCTTAAAATTCATTTAATTGTTGCAAATTTTTTAACAAACAAAATATAGGTAAGTTGAGTAATTTTAACAGTGATTTTATACATATTATGTATGTACATTACAACTGAAAGTTTACCACTGCATTTACTGTTATTTATTTTTTGGACAGCTCCGTTTACTCCTTTATTAATTTCTTTCAAAACTTCTTTTAGATATTTAGGAAGTGACCGGCTTATAATTAACAGTCAGTTTCCTTTGATAATTTAAGCGAATGAAAAATAAGATCTGTCCCAATGGAACCTCTTCGGGTTGCCTGCCTTTGCACGTGGTTTTTAATTAAGGTCGAGATATAAAAAACATGATGAACCACAGGGGAAGGCGGTAATTAAAATATTTTGTGGTCTAAATAAAATAAAAGACGTCTCGCTTAATTAAGCAATTGCTACTTTAAAATATGTTAGTTTATGTAGTATTGTATCTATAGATTGTGCATATATAAATTACCCGTTTGTGCATATACAATTTTGATTGAAAATTTGGCTGATTGATTGATTGCATTTAACATAATTTTATTTATAAGAAATCAAAAGAAAACATCAAAGTTGCTATGACACTCATAAATATCTATTCAGTGTATATTTCTATTTAAATCATACTTTTAAATTTTTTTTATACAATTCATACAATACATCATTACAATTTTTCAATCTCTCTTCACCCCCTTAGCGGAAGAATTTTCAAAAAAATACTTTTTTAGTTGTCTCTAATGTTTTTTAAGGAAAATTTATCTACAATTTCATGCTTGTAGACCCAGAGCTTTTAATTTTATTTTAATTCTTATAGCAGCCTAATCTACTACCAGTAGAACAAGAAGCAGTTTAGAGATAAACGACAACAAAAACAAGCTGAAAAAAGTAACAGAATATAACAGAGGCTTAAACCCGAGTATATTTATAAGAAATTTTAAGGATTCTTGCCCTCTCTTTATTCATTCGCGTTTCGTAGAAACTCAGCAGCCGTGTAATGCAATGAAATTATTTCTGAAGTCCTCCTTTGCATTCGTTCAGAACCGGAAAATTTAATAAACTTCATACCTATATCTGTTTTTATAGGAATAGTCTATTTATAAACGTTCATGAGCAGAGTTATGGTATTGAAAACTAGAATTTAGGTTAAGCAAAGGCAGCATTTGTTACTCTTTGGATAAAAGTTGTTAGAAGAAAACTTTTCTAAACTTTCCGAGATTGGATGGGCTCACTAAGTAGTAATGTTAATCCTCACCGGTCGTATTAATAAGAATGGCTTAGTCGAAGGCTATTTTGACGTTACGCTTGGAGTAGTTAATTCTTGAGTAACCATTATCAATATTATTACAAAAGTGTTATTAATAAACATGGAGCACACTTGGACTGATAATATAATTCTGACTCCTATATTAGCGCTTTGGCTGTCAACATTAATTATTTAGGAAAGTAAGAAAAAGAAGTTAGGAGTAGGTACATAAAAATAGATGTAAGAAGAATAATAATATTTTCATTGGGCACGTAGTTATTGCATGAAATAGAAAGATATTTCATAAAGTATTTTGAATTATATTTTTGACTAGCTGACGCCCGCGGCTTCGCCCGCGTGTTATTCGGCTTATGGCAATGGGAATTATCGTAAAGAAAAGTATTCTATGTGTTAATTCAAGTTACGAACTAAGCTATCCGTGTACCAAACTTCCGCAGCAGGCCGCAGTTTTAATAATATTCAATAGACGAGTAAGACAGTACTTAACCCTTATCTTTGTACGAAACTGGCGTGGTAGAATGGGTATAGAAAGGTCTTGATTAAGTATAGTACAACGCCAAGCTGATACTTAACGTCGGGGCGTAGCTTTATATAAGCGTACTAATTAGTATTATAAATTAGGTAGGTACACTACAATTTGAAATATCGCAGTTATCTATATCAAGAATATCAGGCTCATAATAGCGCGAGAGTAGGAGAACAACGGGTTAATTAGTAGATATTGATTTTCTCGTAGTACCTGTTGACTGATTTAGTATTCTTAGGAATACTAAACAATAATAAAACAAGGACCGTCTTAACTTAAACCATTTTGTTTTTTTTTAAATAAAAGTAGCAAAAGAGAATGCTGGCCCCGAAGTTAAGTGGTCACTGCAACCCATGGACATCCACTTCCTCTTCAACTACAAGCAGTACCTTAGTCCTACCTGAGATCGCAAATAAATGCGTTGGTACATCCGAGGACTATGATGGTCGCTTCGTATTTAGTGAAGTCCGGCAACCACTCCTTCCGAAACAAAATAAATTACTTTACGGTAGAATTCGATGTCGGAAAGTACCATTTCCCCGGGCGATGGCCCATCACCTATCAAATCTGTCTTTATTATCACAGGTACAAAGCACAAGGTGCTTTACCTAGATGTTGAGCTCCAATCTGCCAAAATGCATTCCACAATGTTCACCGTCGAAAAGAGTATAGGTTTTGTCAGGTGAAATACCAAATTATCGTCTAATGAAAATGCGCCCCGAAAGCCATGAAACCACCTGCGGCTGTTGTACGCTGAACAAAGTCGAACGAATTATTAATGAGGGAGTCTTAAATGAAAACTTGGCGTGTTTGAGTTGTTCACTTGATTCTGTAAATAAGTGAAAAGTTAACAATTAGCCAATTCAGATAACTGAAGCAAGCTATTGAAATAATGATACGCAATTCAGTTGTTAATTTATTAAACGATCTATTGAAAGAAACTCTAAAAAGCGCTAACAGAGTTCGCGACTCTTTTGATGTTGCTCATGGCCATATGCGACGATGACCATTAATTATCGTGCGGCCCGTTTGCCCGTTTGCATGGTTTAGTGCTTAAAAAAATTATCGAGGTGACCTCTCAAGGGTTACACTTTTTATTTTTATGTCTGTAAAACTCCGCTAGCGTACCAACCTACATGGTAACATAATGGCAGTACGTCTATACGTAGAACACCAACAATAGCAAGTGTGTTGTAAATAGGACACTATACACGCCTAGCAGACATTTTCTGGTTTTGAACAGAAATCTAGTTTCACACACTCCAATTTATTTTCTGTGTAATATAGGAATATAATATTATATAATATAATCAATATAAGAACCACCTTTTTTACATGCATTCTTTATGTCCCAGAATGATGCATCGCTTCCCAAGAATAACACAAGAAAATATCTTTTCAACTCGTCTAGTTTTCATTTACAATTACAATTATATGATAAACAAGGAAAACATTTTTATGAAGGGATCGTGAGACGTCGGCAATAAAGCGGATAAATCGTTTGCAATCTCGAACCCCTCTTTAAGACTATTAATATTTATTTTGTAAACATCCGCAAAGTCGCGTGCGACGTATTTCCTCTTAACTATATTTAATTAGATAATAGGCAGCAGAAATAAGGGACAGTTTAGGTGGGATCCTTTCATTAAGGCCATAGCGATTTTTCTATGAAATCAACGTCAATGTATTAACGTCTTATTTTGCCACGAAATATCAAACATTTCATTGTTGTTTTCAAAGTAAACCGGCAATGTATGCCCGGCATTATTATGTAGTGCTAGAGGCGAATCCGTATAAAAATATATTCAGAAATGAGTACCTACGAAATGGAAGATGTTAAACAATGAGTAGGTACTAAATTTAAACTAAAATGATAAAAATAAGTCAATATTGAAAATCAGAGATTTTTTTCATTGATGAGGCAGTGAACACTAAAGATGTGGAACGAGTGATGACAGAATATTTATTTAGAGGGGCTGGGTTAGTGCCAGTAGCCATTGCGATCAAACTGAATGACATAATACTTACATAATTATTGACTGGCATTTGACTGGCCTCGTAGTCTAGTAGTTAGTGAACCTGACTGCTAAACGGAAGGACGTGGGTTCGATTCCCACCCAAACAAATGTTTGTGTGATGAGCACGAATATTTGTTCTGTGTCTGGGTGTAAAAAAAAATTATCTATTTAAGTATGTATTTACAAAAAATAAATATTTATGTATCTGTTGTCTGGTTACCTAATTTGGGATCAGATGACCGTGTATGAGTTGTCCCCAGATATTTATTTTATTATTTAATAGCACAGGCTCTGCACAATTTGTCATTAGATGGTGCTGTGTGTGTGCTGTGAAAAAGATATTTATTTATTTATAGAGCAGAGCTACAAAAACTTGCCTATGCTTCTCACACATACCACGCAGTCAGTTCAATTGACGTGTCTAGCAATAGCGTGATTTGTCTATTGTGCGATAGTTTCTAGAGCGCTGAGCACGTCAAATGCTTGTATTCTAGCGAGTTTCAAGTCTGAATTGGACATCACAATCATTGTTTCATGAAAAATGCTAAAGTACAAGCTCTAAAGGTGGGAAGTTCTTCGCCCGGGAAAATACCACCGCTACACCCAATTCATTTATTAATTACTATTTATTTTAGAATTTCGGATATTTCGCAATTTATTTATTTCGAAAGAACGGTGTGGTTTCCGGTTTACTAAATATGAGGCGACCATCTTAGTCCTTAGAACTAGCAACGCTAAATGTGTTACGATGCATTTGCGTTCTCAGGTAAACTGTTATCTCTATCACTTGATTTACAGAAAGTTCGTTAAGTTATTTGTTTAGTCAAAAAGATCTACATAGAGAAGAGATTAAGTGCAGAGATCACTTAACACCAGTTAAAGTGATATAAGGATTTCAGTGAAACGCGCGATCACCATAGGGATAACGTGGCTATAAGTGTGTAAATGGTCATTAAATACTAATACTAAAAATTCGCTACTTACTATGAATAACTAGAACAAAACATTACCTCAATTTCTCCGTCTCTCTCAAAACATTTCTTTCCAACCTACTTCCGACAGAGTGTGCTGATATCACACCTGACAGCCTGCCTCCGTTCACTCGAGAAGTTCCGACGTTCACCTGATTTGTCCATTGTGCGAGTGTTTCGGTAGCGCTGCGCTCGTTGAATACTGCACAGTTTCACCTTTCAAAACTATTTATCGTTAAAAACGAGAGAACTTCCTCTTTGTTCGCTTCAGATAAAAGCTGTTAATAATTATCTGTAAGAACAATAAAAATAGTTAACAAAAAATTCACTTTTACAGCAAATTCTTCGAAGAAACTATTTCCGATGTTATGGAAAGTTCAGCTGTAGTTCAGAAGATACAATTAAAAAAACAAAACAAAAGGAGTTAGCAAAAGGAAAACATACTTAAAATTCAAAAGTAGGAAATACTTTGTTATAGACTGCAAATATTTATTTTAAAGTCGGTTATATACACATAATTCCACAATAAAATGTCGAGTCTCAAATTCCCTATTTTCTACGAGTACCTTTGGAGTTTGAAATCCAGATTTATATTTTGTTCTGTTCAATTAATGTGTAAGCTGCAGTTGGCGGTGGAATGACAGTTACAAAATTAACTGTCACGTGAACTTAACCTGGTTTTAATAAGAAAGAAAGAAAGAAAGAAAGAAATAATTTTTATTTGTTAAGTAATATGCAACAAGTAGTAAAGTATTAATAATGCTTAAAATAGAAAGTACAGTTGTATGAATGAACCTGCTGCAGCACCACTCAACAAAAAAAGGCAAAAACTTTAGGCAGTATCTTAGTCCTATCCTAGTACTCGTCTTCCGAAATACAATAAACTAGTTTACGGTAGAATTGGGTGTGGCTGTAGCACTTTCCCGGGCGGCTGTCTACCACCTATAGAATCTGTTGGAAAGCATATTTTTCTCTGAAGTGCGTTTATTAAACAGGTTGTGAGGTTTCTTCGTAATAAACCAACAGTTCTAGTCAAACTGAGTATGACTAGTAAGTGGCATCATTTTGTATTGATAAACTTGTACCAACTACAGCTTCCAATCAAGTACATACACTAAGTATGACGTTGTGAAGCTTCCGCAGGAACTGAGACGAAATCCCTTTAATTAATACTATTCCACAGGTAACGTAATATTGCTAGCAATCATTTGTTGTGTGAATCTGCCACGGATGTGCCGCTTACCTATTAAATTGCCGGTTAAATTCGAGTGTAACGTATGATAGACACTTACATCCATATACATATACTGCATCAGAGCATCTCAAGCTGCTATGTGGCACGTTTAGTAGCGACAATAGGGCTTCGATAGACCAGCGCACTACACGCTATTATCTCCCCAATACAACAGTGAGTATTATTAGCCATTGTTTGGCAGTTAATCGATTAACTGTGTTCATATTACAATTTTCCACTCTGTTAAATAAATGTGATGAAAAGCAAACAATTGATTGTTATCCTTAATGTAAATGTAAATGTTTATTGTGATCCTTCGTTTTTATATATTAAATGAAGGTTGTAAAGATTTAAGTTATTCTTTTAATAACATATTTCCAAACTTGGTGCTCCAAATAATGTCTTTTTAAATGGCTCAAGAGAAGAATTCTTGCTTGAAGAATGTCATGCCGTTACGCGTAGAGGTTCTACGAAGAACGTAGCTGCTACGCGTATACTTTTTACTTATGGTGGACATATGTACATATATGTATATTTAAAATATATTGTATTAAAATATATATTTTATATTACCGCTTAATTTATTTAAAGCTTCTTTTAAAAATCTGTGATTTATGAATGTAATAGAAAGAATAAAGTCCTTTCTATTTTTGTATATAGGTACATACATACATTCATATAAAGTTATAATGAAATTTTTTTGATTTTAATATTTGTATTGACTGGTTTTTATACAATTAAAAAGGTAACATTTAAAAAAGATAATAATAAAAAATATAGGTATTAACTATTTAAATTTATCATTGTTGATAAAATCTTTATAGTCTATAACAAGAATGTGGAAAAAAGATCGTGATTTAAATATTTTGATTTAAATATAATACGTGATTTATATATAATACTTTCTGTACGTGACTTAACTAATTGACCTATTTTACGTATTTTTAGGAACTTCTATAAAAATACAATAAAAGGAAACAAGTTACCGTAAAAAACATGTTTACAAAAGTTGTCATGTCCGATTTCATCACGCCTGCCGTATTTTCAGACATGACAAAGTTTCAAAAAGCTTCGAAAACAGACAATAGCCTCGAGGGCTTAGAAATTTTCCGGTCAGATTAAAAAATAGCGGAGCTTAACAAAGAAGTTAAAGCGCGCACTTGTTGAGCAACCAAAATACAATTATTGGAAGCGTGAAGGGAAGCTTTCTGATATTTCGTACGTTGTAAACTTATTAACTATTAAAAAATTATTTTAATTTAAAATTAACTATTAACTACCTTCTATATGAACTTACATTAAGTCTATTTTTAGCAAATTTCTAAAAACTTGTATATATAACGTATTTTAAACTTTAAATCTTTAAGAAAACTATTAAGCAGAATTTCTGTCGTATTAACTAGGATGGGTAGGCTAGAGACAAGTATTTATACGTTTAATAATTGTAAATTGCTTTTGAAGCAAAAGCCTAAACACTCAAGCAGCTTAAGTAAACAAAGTCGACTAGCAAGCGCACGAATTATTTACTTGTATTGCAAGTTAATAGCATGGAGCACTGGATGTGCATTATTAATTTTTAAGGCAATCAGGTAACCTGCGCTAGTGATAGTATACCAATATCGACTTTCAACGTGAAGTTGTGTTTACCCAGTTCCACCTACCGTGTCACGATAGGTGTTAGAAGTTAATAATATTAGGTACAAACTGTGCTTACATACAAACAGTTTTTCTTTGTTTTATTTATTTTATTTACATAGATATGGATTAGATTATGTAATGTAAATTTTTATTTTATGTATGTAGATACGTACACAAAATAATTATTTAAATTATTTATCTACCCGTACACGATATCGAAGTACAATTAAAAAACGATCATACTTATATTTTATAAGATTTCAG
>DWNH01000864.1:0-12982 GCA_018249895.1 Tiana niger
CAGGATCATGTTAAGAGGTCGCTGTAGCTCTTGAATACTAATATGAAAACTCAAATAGTTGTATCCAGTATGCAAATTTGGTTCTATTAGCCGTAGCTAGATCGTATAATTTGTGCTACCGTGTTGTTGCTAGAATCGTAAGTAAACCAACTAACAAAATGCCATTTACAGTGCATCATGCGTACCGTGCCGTCAAAACATTTTAATAATGACTGTTAATTACGCGTTTATTTTAGTTATCTATTTGCTTTTTTGTATTTGTTTTGCTTCTTAATTATAAATAAATAAGGTTAAATAAGGTTACGCTAAAACGGCAGAATAGGCGCTCATGCGTGCTGCTTACAGTTTAAAAAAAAGGAAAAGGAGGGAAAGCGAGTCCCGCTCGATGGAAATACGGCGCGCGTTTTGACCGTTTTCCAAAATTTTCCTGTTTTTTTTGGCCTAAAATTAGCATAAATATACAATTAAAAATACAAAAGTTGATTTTATTTCTGCGATTTCACTTCGCACGCTACAATGACATTCGCAATCCATGGTAGGTACAACACTATAATGAGTTGTGTTCCTAATGAAGATTGATTCAAGAACATTAACATATAATATATTATGTTCTGTGTAGTAAATTGGCCATGACAGTGACACAGTCGAATAATTTTTTTGTTTACATTATAGGCTCTTTCATAAAAAATATCAACCATATTGTAAAAGTTTTTAATTGAAACATTTGTATTTTGTAGTATATTAAGCAAAGCCAGCACTAGCAACGAAAGGTTTAAAATGCGGTTGATAATTTTTATAAATAAAATCGATAAATTTATAAAAGAAAATCAAAAGTTGTACCTACGTAAAAAAACAATAGATAATAACTGCAGTTACATATAATCATTTAGATTATTTATCCATAGTAGTATTGTATGCCACAAACGTCAACCGTTAAATATTTTAAAACCACCCATTAGCCTATCAACGAAACCACTGTTTAAATATTATATTATGCTGTACAATATAGTCTACTGCTTTATGACAACTATTGGGCCTAGAAAAAACATTATTCTGAGAGTTTTAGCGCCGAACTATTTGTAGCTGTGGCGTTTTCTGTACTTTACGTCATTGCCATACAATTTGAAATTATTATTTCACTAGGTAAATTTTAGTGTAGGCCCCTCGCTTAACGTCTCCCCTGATGTCCGTTATTTTCTTTTTAATTACGTTTTTATTGTTATTTTTAACCTGTCTGATTTTTAGAAATAACAAATAAATAATCCATTCATTAACAGAAGCTAGACATCCAAACTACTCAACATTATCCAAGTCTTGAACTATAATGGTAATACTAAGTCGTTCCACTTTTTCCCCGTAGTGTCATTGTAATTTCACGGTCCTCAGAGTTTTTACTGTGACGTCCAGAAATAGATCACACACTGGCATAGAATGCACGAGATGGAATCCAGCTTTAAACGACCTCCGATCTACCCAATAGGCTTATCTAGTTTTTTTAGATCTCTAATACCCATTTAAGGCACTCATATGCAATATTAACCCGTCTGAAGTAAGGGGGTTGGTTTATAATAAAACAGTGACAAATAATTCTCTACTAAAGTCTTCTTATATTTTCTCAGATAAATAGATGTCACATAGATAGAATACTCTGACAGATTCATGAAACGTACGAAAGATGTCGTATTAATACAATTGTGTTGTGATAGATACATTTTCAGATGAAATACTTTAATTTATTCGGCAAAGAAGAGAATGTTTAACGATCGCATTTATATTCATATCATTTCAGTAAATAAAAACTAGGTAAATATATATATATATACATACGAAAGTACACTGAGGGATCCGCACGTCTGATACTACCACCTTTTAGTAGTCTTGACGGAATGCTTCGACCTTCGATTGCCTATCGAGGCACTTGGCAATAACCGCCAATAACCGCGTCCAATTAAGTTCGGTAGCGCCTCTGGAAGCTCCACCGACGAGTTTTTGTCGAGCACTGTACAGACCCTTAATTGGCGGACGCTCGTCATTAGTTATGTGCGGTGCAACTGTAAGGTTAGATATTTTTGTTTGTTTGGTCAATACCTATTACAGTACTGTTTCCTACCACGTAGATAATACTTATGTTTCCAATTTGCAAAGAGTCAGACTATCAGCGATAGTTAGCGCACTTGCTAAGTTGTGCACTAAAAATTGCTTGATGTATGTTGGTAACTAGTAGTAGTAGTTTATTACTAATTTACTTACAGACCATAAAAATTTACACTGATACCAATGTCGAAGTTCTAACATTTTATATAGCATCAAACATATCGTAAAATCTGTGTTTTCATTCTCGTATCAATGTTCCTAGTAGCTCAGTTTATTCAGTAAAAGAAGTTTTCTAATCTATTTATAAACAGACTATTTCTCATTATTTCCTCTGAACTGAACCACGTGATCCACAAGTCACTGAGTCATGTGGTAAGCTTAATGAAATTACACGTGAGAATGAATGTACTCGTATAAACTATTCCGTGAGAATGTTTCTGGTTATTTCTTCAGTTACGATATAACCCCTCCAAGGAATGCATGTAAAACACGCACTTTTGCAGTAATAACATTGAAATATGGAATGAAATAAATACATAAGTATATAATTCGTTTGCTAGTAAACGATTCGCGCTGTAATAATATTGACTGAACACGTCTCCGCGGCTCCGGAACGCAGTACAACCAATTACAATCCTTACCATTGCGATTATTTACTGTCGGCTTCGTATTTATCGCCAGATAAAGATAAATGATTAAACGGGCAAATATTTATATAGGTACATACTTAAATATCTGTTATTGCAAGGATAATTGTCAAAAAACGTATAAACCACCAATTGCAGCTTCCGTGTAGACTAATAAGTACAGAGAGTACATATTATTCAAAATTCATTTCGAATACTATCACACTAGAAATTTTACTTTTAATTAAAATGAATATTTACACATATTACATTACACAAACTGTAACGTTTTTTTAATTTAAAAGAGCTCTCCTTTCAAATCCGGCAACACATTGGCAACTCTTCTGGTCTTCCTCATATTCATAGGTTACGGTGATCACTTATCGTCAAATTGTAATTAATAGGTTGTTAAAGTTAATGCATTTTAATACTTTTATTGCGTTCTGGGATCTCGAGAGTAAAACGAATCTATTGTCTTACTTTTTTAAAATCTAAATAAATAAAAAAGAATAACATTTTCGAATACATGTTATATTCGAAACATTCAGCCACATCATTAACATTTTTATTTTATTTAATTGAATATACATGTAAGACATATTATACATATTTCTGCGCTCTGTACTTCTTCTTTTACTATGTAAAATTTTATACTTCTCCGTGGGCGCAATTACCTAGTAATAGATTCGAAGCGTTCGGTTCACGTATTAATATAATAGTATTTATATAGGTATATTTTATTTTTCAAAAACTATAAAAATATTTAAAAAGTCACCAGAAATAGACTAGGTTCGTTAAAATAAAAAGTTACCTATGGATTCTTCGTTAAATATGGACGAGTACTCTTTTTCTACATGCCCGGTAAAGAGAGATTGATGACTGAACACTTAAGCTAATTAATGGTTTTTCGTCACCTTAATTGTAAAGTTACATTAAATAAAAATCGATAAACAAAAGTAAGACTTTTTTCGACCATTAAAGATCCTTGAGAGCTGTTGGGCAAACATTACAAAATCTATAAATGGTAAACCACGTTAGCTTCATCTCAAACGCATCTAACATTAAAACTGTCCATCACAAATTAACATGGAACGTACGCAACGATTTACCGTTTTCTATTAAATATTTATAAGCCCGTAAAGTATCTAGATTTACTCTCAAAGATCAGATTCAAAGCGGCATTGAGCCGGTTACGTGAGAAACATCTCAGTTGATAAAACGCTTAAATCTATACAACGATGAAAAAAAAATTTTTTTCTACGATGAATAAATTGGATCTATATTTTTTAATGAATTGATATGTAGGAGCATGAATATTATTGCTAGTAGCTTACAAATTATTGAATAGTCGTTATAAAACCGTAAACCACGCTACCTTGATATTGAAACGGTCACGTGCCAGATCTGCATCTGTGCCTTCGTTAATTAAAGCTCGTACCTATTAAGAAAGCAACATCTCATACGAGTAGCGCTTATTAAATATCGGAAAACGGTTCCATAAAACCGTTAAAATATCAGTTTCATCTGTTTCGCCCGCAACATAAGGGGCATTTATTGGGTACGTGAGCTTAAACGCGCGCGTTTGTCACCAGGATTGTCTTGTAATGGATATGATCGAAAACCTGCTGCGGTTTCACATTATATCCATAGGTCTCCGAACTGGTACCAATATCGCTTATTATGTATCGCCTTTGTGTTAATCATATCTTTCGCTGAGTATGGCGACCGTGGCGGCTACCGGTCGTTGGTCTATTAATAAAAGGCAGCTTCGAACGGTCGGGAATGCTCGCAACCTGCTATTGTAGTCTAGTGGTTAAGGAATTTGTCTTTTTAATCGCGCTGCCTCTCTACTGTGCCTCGAGCCTATTATTAGGGTTAATTGGAATTATTAAAGTTTTTTTTCACGGCAGCTAGAGTTTTAGCAGATCGTAGTGATGCGTGCGCGATAGCTTCGAAGTGAAGCGAGCTTTTAGATTAATTTATGGTTGAAGTACATGTTATGGAAATTTTAATAGAGCTGCAGAGATCTGAGGCGGCTCGTGTTATGTATTTTATGTCACGACACAGATTACAGTTGACATTTGACATAGTCTTTGATGATTCAATAAAATCTTCTAAAAAATTTATAACGGTTCCTACCACAAAAATAACACGTTACTAAAACTATTTACATAACCTGTTGCACGAGTTAAATTCACTTTTATACTGCTCGCATTAATTCAAACCCTCGCTTTGACCAATCCAGTTTTCAGATTTTGTTAAATGAGAAATTTGGAAGCAATGATATCTGCTTGAAATCTGATGAAATTGACATAATGAACTTGTAATGCTTCACACTCATAGCCCCACAATAGGATTTTAGGATCCTGTGTGGGAAAATGTTAGTATTTTAAGAGGTTAATTATGAATCTTATATATGTACGTAATGCCGTATATTTTTTTTATTTTAACGTAGGTATAGCATATTTTTATTTTAACTTATAACATTAAAGTGTAATCTCATAACAAAAGATGCAATTGTAGTCACCCTTAAAAGAAAAAAGTACAAGTAGAGTATGATTAATAGTATAGGTATATATGTATATACAAATAATCTAATTGCGATTCGAATAAAAATTATAAATGCATCTATCTTAATAAATGAAAATTAAAAACAAACAGATAAGCTTCGGAATAAGTGTTGAATAGATATACATAAAACAAAAGAATACTGTGAAAAATGCCACTTAACCATAAATATGTACAAGACAATTTGTACATAAATCTAATTTCCTGGATGCTTATATTGATTTTATATTCATTAATTTTTGTGTATTCAGACATAATAATATAGACATAAATACATATACATATGTACGTGCCAAAACATAACCCTCCTATTTACTGTCGTCGCTGGGTATAAAGCAAATTTGAGTTTTTTCTTGACAAACATGCACTCGTTTGAAGTAATGCCTCACGTACTGTATACTTAGTGCATTGGGCGTAAATTCCTTAATTTACATGATTACATGTGTTTATTCGTAAGTACCGTGACGGTGAGACATAATGCCATGGCAGCAACACGACATTTGGTCATCGAATCGCCGATAATCGAGAAACGCGAGCTACAATTTAACGACGACTAATAATTGTCGTGAAGACAGACTCACTTGACGTGCATTCTCGTTTTGATTATTGCAAGAACTTTTATTTTATTTCACCTGTTGAAACTCTTTCTAGAATCCATCAAAGATTAAATTTTGGTTCAGGTATACTAGTAACTTTAAATTTAGATGTAGCATGTGACGTAGTAGGTTATCGATATGGTATGTCATCCAAAGATTCCTTGATTAAAATTCCGACGGGGTAACTTTGATTAATGAATAGTGACGTTTTCTGGTTTTACTTTTGGTCTGGCTGTAAGTGTAGTTGCCTTTATGTGTTTAACAGTTATCCATCCAGTGCCATGGACACCTGTAGATGTCACCAGGAGGTGTTCTTGAAACCTACCGAGATAGAGAATCCTAATGTGAGAATCCTATGATACGATTTTTAATTTTAATCACATTTCAGGACCTCGGCAGGATTAATTTCTGTATAAATTGAAATAGTGGATATTTTTTGTACTAATATTCATTTTTTACATATTTATTACTGTAACTGTAATCAGTTTACTAGCGGACTCCTTGTGCTGCCCGATCATCGCCTCGGTGTCCAGAGGAAGTGGTAGGAAGAACTAAACGTTGTGGTTATTATATTCTGCGGAAAACCTTAAAAATTTTCGTGGAAAAAAACAAAAATATTCTTTGAGTTCTGTCACTCATTCAAACAAAATCCATCAAAATCAGTTCAGTCATTTAAGAGGAGTTCAGTGACATACACACCTACAGAAGAATTATATATATCGTACAAAGATATTAAGCTTAAGTATCATCGATAATAATCGAACATCGATTATAATGAAAACGGCCGAGGCCATGAAAGGATCGAGATTGACGGCCTGATCGTTACAAGTTGTTAGCATAAACTATAATGTCATATTTTTTGTTAAAGAATGATTGCCCTGCATTATATATGTCAGGATCATTTCAACTAAGCACCGAACTATATTGTGTGATACACTATAATTTAGGTACTAAAATAATATATATATATAGGTACATATCTTAGAATAACTGAAAATAGAGCTAATAAAAAAGGCTATGATCCTATGAATTACAAAAGGTACCCGATGATGGTACAATGTTACCTACAGGAATTCATGTTCATGTATTTTGATTAGTCCTAAAGTGAAAATTAACAAAATATACGTGATTCTAGTGAATCCTTAAAAATAACTCGCGGTACACTTCATAAAATAAAATTAAAAGTAATATTCGAAATCTTGGTCTGTTTTATTTCTTCAACTATTTCTATACTTTCATCGATGTTAGTGTTTTGTTTTAATCTATTACATAACTTTGTTACTTTCAATTTATCTTTAAATAATTAATCTCATGTATTATATAGTGCTGTTTATTTACTCTTGTGCACCAACCCTCTAGAAATACTTACCGCTTTCTTGTATTTTAATGTACTTAAAAAAAATGTACAGTACGACACAAGTAAAGTGAGTCCTTACAATCCTAACTTTTCCTAATAATCCATGCCTACTGCCATACATCTAATGTTATCTTCACCACGTCTTATATTTGATTTATAATAAACATTGGAAAAGCGTTAAAATGATAATAAAGCACAGGAAATGATAAATCACTACCATCGCACATAGCCCCTGTAGATAGATAGTATAAGTATATAGTAAGTAACACAGAACCAAATTAAATTTGTACGGGCAATTTGTCCGTTAATAAATTATCATAACATATCTAATGGACAGATAAGTTTCATTAGACTTTCAATGTGAGTATGGATATATTAAAATTATTCAGTTCATAGCCTCACTTATTTGAATAAATGAGGATTTATCACGAGCAGGCATACGAATTAACATACGCCGTTGAAGAAGTAGGTACTCGTAGAGCAGAATGTTTGTCATTTAATTTATAGAAATCTACATTAAACCTAAATTAATTTTTTTCAATAGAATATTTGATGTACGATGAAGTGGTAGTTAGATTTTTAAACCGTAAATATCATTTATAAAAAATGTTATTAAGTCTAACGTTTAAAGTGGGGCCCACGTTAGGGTACGCAAGCTAAGGTCTATGATTAAAACCCGTTAATTCAATGTACCCTCTTCAATACTATGCCTGAAAACGTCATCTAAATCAGTTCAGCGGATTTCGGATTCCATTCAGGATCACAAAGGCACAGCCAGACAATTAACAATTAATAAACAAAATAAAAACGATGATTTCGAATAAATACCATATTCCGTTTAATTTTAAAGACGAACACTCATTTATATATTCTTAAGATTTAAAAGATTTCATAAACCTATTTTATAAACAGAACTCGCGGTCATAAGCTAGTCAATTAAATATTCGAATGGATTATATCGGAACGCAGCGCATTATATTATAGAGATATGAGACTCCAGGCAATAGAGCCTTGAGTTATCTTTTTAATCTGATCCGAACACACTCTTTGTCATTAACACAATATAAATATTTATTTATGGATTACCACTTTTAAACTGATTTAGGAGTGGAAAATGTAAAAGGGACTTTACCGCTGATTGTTTCTAACTAGAATTAATTATCAATCATCAAAAATGAAAGACAAGGAGGGAAGCTATTAATCTGACAACATACTATTTTATATTTTGCTCTGCCTGCCTCTGCCCCTTTTGTATAAAAGAGAAACATCCGAAAGATACCGATATCTGGGGGAAAAGATTAAGATAACTTCTGCTTATTAAAACCACCTAAATAACAAATATTCGGTGTTACAAATATTATTAATACAGTGTTTAAGAATCTACGTTATAATGGTCACTGTACCACCAATATCAATTATAGTAAGTAATACCAATTTATACTACGGTATCAGCAAAACGGTATACCGAACCGGAACCGAAATTCAACCAATACTTGTAATAGGTACAAAATAAAATGAAAATAAGGTAATCTGACTTCGCAAATCTTTCAGAAAAGTGAGTTACTGTACGTCCCGCGAAAAAGATGGCTACTGATTTTAAAGATAGAAATGTGTCGTCAGTGGCAGTAAAAATACTAATGAGGTGTAAAAGTGCCCTATTAAATGAAACAGAACTGATTGAGAGCTGGGATAAGATACCCACTTGAAAGGAAACAAGTGAATAGGCTCCTTTACTACAAATCGAATACTAAGTTTGACACCTCATTATAGATCGGAATATGTTAGGCGCCCGCGGCGACTCGGCTTAGTAAAACAAACATCTCTATTAATTTTCATCGAACCTTTTAAGGGCTCTAAGATGAAATTACACTACTAGCGATATCAATCATACTAACTCAATCGATAACCGACGTAGATTTATTCCGACCGAAATAATCTGAATACAAATTGATATGATATATCAATACGACATGTAATAATGTTCAAAATTGTATAGGTATAAAAATTGCTTAAGTACTAATTTTTAATACAGATATTCGTTGCGCAATTGCTAAAGATTAAGATATGATCATCATAATGATTTTAAACACTATACATATGTGTTACAAGTTCTGCACCGAAATATTAAATTTTATACTTACGTTTTTAATCTACCTGTATCCCTGGGGAATTCTTTTGATTTTAAAGTAATATCAGTAAGTAAAGTAAACAATCTATACCAAATTCAACCAAACAAAAGAAACACTATTATATTTTTCTGAATTACCAATGTATTAATATTATTATTTGTTGTTATTTGATTCAATTCAAATCAATTTTATTATATTTATATATTTGTAATACAATAGCTTAGATTGCTTACACCTAGTCTAGATGTCGATTAATTTTTTAAATACAACAATTACCTATTTCATAAAAAAATTATTAGAAATTAAAGTGTGAATGCAACACAAGTGTAGCAGTATATAATCAAAAAAATTCAAAGCTATATAGGTATTGAAAAATTTTGAATCTTTGAATTAGAAAGAATTTATAAAAAATGAATTATGATCGTGGGATATCGTCGATGTCTGTTTAGTAGAGAAAAATATGGTATCTTCATTTTTAAAACCTAAAGCTGCCGTCCAATAAAAATACAAGGATATTTTATGATCTACTTAACACAAATCCCTATTGTAAGGGTCTCAGCATTAATAACGATAATACTAAGAAAAAAATCGCTTGAAATGCGATAAATGGTCCATTAAGACTAAATTAGTGTCACATTTAGTTTAATGTAAGCCGAAATAATGAAGATTTAACTCCTGTCCACGAAACAGGAGAAAATATAACATTTCAATATAGAGGTGGTTTATAGGACGGATTGTTTGTACGTATAACATTAAAATTTAAAATTTCATCTTGCATTCAAAAGGAAGAACTAGTTTTTAGTTAATATTTATGTAACAATAAAAGATTAACATACAAAAGAAAGGTTGCCGCCGAATGATAAACGCATCATAAGAGGCCTAAAGGCATCTCGTTCATTCGATATCTGTTCCGAACAAATCACTATTTTATCGATACTCCCATCGGAAAAAATATTGATATCAACATAAAAAAGCGGTTTAAAAACAATAGAATGGATGGATTGAAAGGATTCTCGCGTCAGATAACGATTCGGCTAGAAAAAAGCATGTATTAATAATAGGTCTATAGTGACGCGCCGGTCATCAGTTCACCAGTGTCATTATGGAGTGTATAGAAAAAGTTGAATAAGTCATTCATTTTTTACGATAGAAAATTAGTAGCAATTGTAATGGACTTAATAAATTTCTTTGTCTTATCAGAAATATTACATCAACAACTCATTTAGAGACAGATCTGCTCTCAGAGAGAGGAGGCTCATAGGCAAACATGTCGAGAGCGTACGGTTTAGAGATCTTTACATGTCATTTGAGAATCTTTGGAAATCTCACAGGCATACAGATATGCAATATTTTTATCTCTGAATAGCAAGAGCTCTCCTTTTTTTCATGCATAATAGCTTTGAAAATAACTGATCCATGATAGTATACTATTTAACAAGATTTTGCTTAAAATAAAACTTTATAACTAAATATTAAGCTCATAACCTAGCAAAAACCGAATAAAAATAATTAAAAAAACATTTAAACACCTTTAATTTTCTTCCAATTTGGAGCAAATGGATAGGCACATAAACAACAAAATATCGAATGGCTTTATAAATTTCCAAAAAATGATCTTGACCCACCTTAATTTGTAGAATGTTAATGAGATGGACAGGTATTAATAATGTCGTCGATTTGTCAATAATTTACCACACAACGACTCTATTTAGTAATGCGATAACTAATTTAGTTGATTGGATTAAGACGTCACAGTGTGCACAACTCACGATCAGCAAAAAAGATCGAATTACAGGTTAACCTCGGTAACCGATACCCCTGATACGTACAAACCGTTTTTAACCCCACTCCTGCTTTCAAAAATAAACCCTTGATTGCTGTAGGGAAAACAAGTTCTAAAAAACTACTAATATCACAATGTTTTAGTTTTGTTAGTTAATAAATAATGAATTACACTAAGAAAAGCTTAATTTTCGTAAGGACGGAGGATAGATTTAAAAATTTTTTTGCTAACGCTACTTGCAAAACATTAGTGCATAATAAGAATCGCAGACATTCTAATTATGATATTAATTATGAAGAAGCCACAAGGGACAGAAAGCAAAAAGTAAATACACTTTTTGCTCAGGGGACAATTATGTCAATTAAACAATTCGTATGCATCCAATAGCGTGTCATCCTCAAAATATTGTTCATTAGAACTCATTAAATATTTAAAATAGCAAATTAGCTATGTCTTTATTAAACTTCATTATTGCCGATTACGCAAATGAAAAATACAACCTAATATGAGTAAACACACAAAAAATGACAAACGGCTAGATATACATATGTAATAAGTTTGTTAAAGGCAATCTGATATAATATAAAATGATTTTTTTTTATTGCATAAAAGTAGCAAACAAGCGTGCAGGCCACCTGGTGCTAAGTGGTCACTGCAGCCCATCGACATCCACTTGCAACTTCAGGTAATAGTTCCTTAATCCTACCTGAAATCTCAAATAGATGCGTTGCTGCTTTTGAAGACTAAGATGGTTGCCTCGTATTTAATGATGCTTTACGGTAGAATTGGGTGTGACGGTGGTACCTCCCCGGGCGGCTGCCTACCACCTTAGAAGATTATTATAAATCATTGTCTTTGATTTTATTTGATTAATAAAATGTTAAAATGATTTTGACAAATTATTCAAAAACACAACAGTGCTTAAATAACCTTTTAAATAAATACATCAAAATTTAAAATCAATAGGGTCACCCAGAAATACTTTTTTTACGTAGACTGGTAAAAAATGTTATTTTCGGCATTAGGACGGAACTAAAGAACGTTATCGCAAAACCAGAGGCTTATCAGCGAATCCCATGTTTTGCGGCGGCAATAAATTGTTTAAATATGCCATAACTCTCTGCTCCTTAAGATGAAGGTCCGATAAGTGTTTATTAGATCACGGGTGGTAGAAACTTTAGCGATATCCACCAGAAAAACAGGTGGAAAGCAAACTGCCGGCGTTGTTTTCTTTGGCAAATCCTCAAAAAGCCAATTTTTGAGCTTGTTCAGTCGTGTTATCGCTGTTTGTTTAGTAAATTATGAAAGGTCGCGAAGTTGTTAACAACTTGTTGCATTTCAATCAGATAGCTTATAAGTAACACTTATTTTTATTGCGTCGAGGAGGTTAAAAATAGGAGGAATTGATGAAAACGGAAATGAAATGAAATTGTTTTATTCAAGGTATTTAATTACATACACTTAATGAAAGTCAAAAAATTTACAAGTTCATCGGCTTTAGGCGCTCTTTTAGCTATTGACTGGGAGAAAAAAGCCGGCGGAAATAAACTCACGGTGCTTCTTTAAAATCATTTATAATTACATTACATACATTACAAATTGTAAGGCTTACAGTTGTTTCAAGATAAAATGTAGATGATTACCGTTGTTCTAAACAACGTTTAGAACAACGTAATGAACAATTTAATGTTTATAACAATTTAATTGACGACCCGTGTGGTGTAGTGGTTAACATGCCGGTCCACCATTAGAAAGGGTCCTGGGTTCGATTCCCGGCGGGGCAGAGGTTTAAATGATGAATTTAGATTTCTGTTCTCGGTCTTGGTGTT
>DWNH01000865.1:0-12979 GCA_018249895.1 Tiana niger
CCATAGCACAGGCTCTGCCTAGTTTGGGATCAGATGACCGTGTGTGAGTTGTCCCAAGATATTTATTTAAGATATTTAGATATTTATCTCTTATGAGACTGTTTACTATTTACTACAAAAGGAGTTTATAGAGCGGCTTGTAATATCAAAGATCTGGAACCAATGAGCATCAACCTCTGATATATTATAACTGATTTTAAAGGAGTGCCGAGAGTTTTTTTCCACCGGCTTTTTTCTCCCGGTCAATAATAGCTAAAAGAGCGTTTAAAGCCGATGAAATTATTAACTTATTGATTTTTTGACTTTTTTTTTTTATTTAAATTTTTTTTTTTTTTTTTCTTTCATTAAGTGTACGTAAATACCTTATAATGAATAAAAGAATTTCATTTCATTTACGATTTCAGGTAGAACTACGTTACTGCCTGAAGTTGCAAGTGGATGTCCATGGGTTGCAGTGACCACTTACCTAACATCTTGCTACATTTATTAAAAAAAAAAACTGAGGCAACATATTGCAACATTGAGGGTTGCAGTAGATCAGTTCAGATGGCAGAAGCATGATGGTTGTGCTATGTCTGGTCTGGCCCTTTGTAATATTTGATCATAATGACAATAGATTTCTGAATCTTAGAAATGTTCAGACCACCTATTAAGTTAAGCTCTATCAAACCTCAAACAGTATTGTGACTAATTTGAGGTCGGACAATGATGATTTGCTAATCCTAAGGACTAATATCATACCTAAACTAAAAACCAATTTCGCGACAGATTTTAATACTAAAGCTGTAATTTCAATTAATGTTTTGCTTGTAACACGAAAAAAAAGTTTAAAAATATATACGTTCAATAGTATTAAGTGTCCTGACAGTCGCTAATGGCGCGTAATCGAAGAGTTCGAAAACAACAGGTGTCGGGAATCAAACCCCCGACAGTTACGCGACGCATCTGCTCCGCTATCGGGACCGTTCTATTTGTGTGTCGCATTGGGAATTGAGATGTGGTGGGTTTTTCTTTAATTCTCTTTAGTTTTTCTACCGTGGAGCTACATTAAGTAGCATGTATGTACACAAGTGGTGTAGTGGTCGGCCGGTCCGCCATTCGAGGAGTCCTGGATTCGATTCCAAGCGAAATTTGAATGACGAATTTAATTTTGATCGAAGCCTGCGTGTTAGTGTAATTGTCTCTGTGTGTGTCCATGGTACCCACGACACAGGGAATCTTAGTGTGGGGCTATGAGTGTGAAGCATTACTTTTACATAACTTCAAAAACTTAAAAGTGTGTGTTAAGATTGAATCCGGGTCCATCGACACGGAAGACCGAAATCCAACCACTGAGCTACAACATCTCACACAACACAAGTGTAGTAATTTCAATAAACAAGTCATGTCCCAAATTCTCGACGTATTAAGAAAACATCTAAATAAAACTCCCTCGTCCAATATTCGCGTAAAAACATCTTTAATCAGAACAACCGTTGCTTTGTCGTTAAATATAGCTTTGAAAGTTTCGACAATACGCCAACACAAACAGACAGACAGCGAATTGTCGTATTCTACTCACAAACGAAAACAACTGCAATTAATATGAAAACAACGCCTCTATAATAACTACTACTAACTTTATCGCGATCTAAAATCGATCTTAATACACAAGAAATTGAGTTGAATTCTCTGTGTCCGTAGTCGGAACGGTCGTGAAGCAAAAGGGTCTAACTCACAATAAAATACTTTGGGTCAGCCGCAACTCAATAAATACTTCATAGTATCGGTTTGAGGGCGCCGGACTTCCGGCCTTCGATCCCGTGCCGAGGGACCGCCCGGGATAAGTTTTAGGGTTGCGATAGGGGTTTTTCGAAGTTTCAACTTTGACTTATCTTGTGACGACAATTTAATTTTTAACACGAACATATTTTGTATAAACTTTTAATTTTCAATTACTTAATAATTGCAAAAAATAAGTCAATTTTTCTGCCAATATAAAATCGTTATTAAAATTATCAGTTATCATATTATCAGTTTTACTGGCCTCGTGGAATAGTGGTTAGCAAACCTGACTGCTTAACGGGAGGTCGTGTGTTCGATCCCCACCCGGAGCTAATGTTTGTGTGATGAGCACGAATATTTGTTCTGTGTCTGGGTGTATTGTTATCTATATAAGTACATACGAGTATGTATTTCCAAAAAACAAATATCCCAAGGTATTTATTAATTTATCGGTGTATTTTATATTTAAATATCATTTAAAAATAAGTCTCAACATTTTAATGTTTTAGGAACGATTGGTCTTTAGCTATTGGTTTAATATTAAAACAAGTAGGTACTACTGATTATTCCTATGGAGTTAAGAACAATTAAATTCTGCTTACTGTAGCCCTCCACTCTAAATTATATTTTTTTTATTTTTGTAGTTATCTGTGGTACCGGCATATTACATTGCTTGTAATAGTTATATAATTGAATCTTTGTTGTTTACTGTCTGTTAACCCCAAAAAATCAAAAAATAAATAAACAAAAGCAAAAACTATATGCTGTACACGAACAAAACAATACAGATAGAAAAAAATATTAGAGTCCTAAAATTTTTAAACAGAATTAAAATTTACTTTACATATAAAATATTTGGAACAACACTCAAGAAGATGACCCTCATCACCGGACTTAAGGAGGCCATGTTCAAGAAAATCGCTTATTAAATCATTGGGGTCCAGGCGACGGTCAAGAGGTGTTTTATCGGGATAATCCGGGATCACCGATGTAAACCCGTAATGAGGGTCAATAGTTCCCGTTTAGTTAACTGGAGGTTCATTTCGGGACCTCTTCGGGTTAAATATGTTTGACAACACTTTATTAGATTGTAATTGAGTTCATTCATAAACCACCTAAGCTTCGTTAGAAGATTTGTTTTTCAAAGATATGTATAACGCTTCACATAACGCTTCACACTCATAGCCCCACATTAGGTTCTTAGGATCCTGTGTTGTAGGTACCACGGACATACATAAAGACAATTACACAAACACCCAGACCGAGAACAGAAATCTAAATTCATCATTTAAACTTCTGCTCCGCCGGGAATCGAACCCAGGCCCCTTCGAATGGTGGACCGGCATGGTAACCACTACACCACACGGGTCGTCGATTAATATATATATAAGATACTGTGTGTTTGACCGTAGCGGTTAAACAAAATATATAACACATCGGTACTTAGTACACGTTAACTATACATATAATAATAAAAAATTAGATCTTGTTAGGAAAGTTTAGTGAATGCAACATTAAAACCTAAAAGTGAACATCAATAAATTGTTTAAATGTACACAGAAAAGCGTCTGATCGTCAAAAAACAAACTGAATAATTTAACGTGATTAGGACACAAAGAAAGCAGGCAGAGAAGTGTTCCGCGAGATTTCTTCAAATGTCCCAAATGAAACGAAAAAAATGTATTTCTCAGAACACACCTACTTCGCTATCACAATACGGCTTCCCGTAATACACCGAGTAATTTGTTCTTTGGGTGGAAAAAAAAAAGAAAATATCACCGCGTTTTACTGAAAAATAACGCCTTTCCCACAGATTTAGAGGAGAATTCCGGGAATGAAGTCTTGGGGATTACTCGGCGAAATTTTGTGAATTAATTCTGTTTTAATTTTTTACCTTGCCCTGGTTTAAATATATGAGAGAGTAAGAATATACACAATCAAAACAACAAGCTGCAGTTCTGTGTATTTCGATAGTTACTTGAAGCAAGAGCTTTCGATATATTGTACATCTAGATGCAAAACAGACTTATCGATTTCCAGTAAAACCCAACACGTTTCCTCGGCGTGGACGACGGTCACTAGACTTCATCCAAAATCCCAAAGTACAATTTGCTTGCTCAATGTTATTACAAGTCGGTCCCAAGATTCGGTGAAATCCTCATGTGTTTCAGCCCATATTATTATGTACACGGTTGTGATTTTTTTCCTCAAACTAACCACATTTTAAATGTGCACCCAAAATATATCGAGCAACTTATAACCAAGACTTTTACACGTGTTTATATCGTCAATTTTACAGTAGCGTACTAGTGTATACAATTTTGATGTCGTTTTTGTAGAAGAAAGCACAATGTCGCAGATGCCACAGCAAGGTTTTGTGCCTGAGAAGGTTCAGGAGTTCAACCGGAGGGCCTCGCAAGACGTGTCCGAGGCGCCCTCTCATCAGAAACGAACCGATCCCTCAGGGACCCCTAAAAAAGAGCTTACCCAGAATGGGACCGATAAAGTAACTGACAAAACAAAGGCTGAAGAAAAAACTAAAGTTGAAAGTAGTCCTGCGAGACAGAACCAGGATAGTAAGAATCCGTTTTCACCACACTACTATAGAAACAGGCCGCACGGTCACTTTGAGATGGGTCCGCGTGGGCTCGACTACTCCCCTCATCGGATGGGGGTCGACTTTTCCAACCGTCTGCGCGATTACGGTCCGCAGCGGTCTACCTCCATTCACGGTCACGAGCTTACTGACGGGCCGGTGAAGCCAGAGTACCTCGGCCACCGGAGCCACTTCGGAAGCCAGATCGTGCCGAGTGCTATGAACCATCCGGACGTGGTGTTCAGGCAGGATTACTACGGTCAAGTGGGTTTCGTTCCACCACGAGCGTCGAGATTCTCGTCCCAGGAGTATCTGAACGCTCCAGCGCAGTACGGCAGATGGCCGGACTACAGGTCCGAGTACCGGCAGCGCAGGCGGTCGCAGCAGGACCTACATTCCCTAGGACATAGCCCGGAGTCAGGTATGTTTTTTATCTGTATTTCGACAAGTAGTGGCATTTAAAATACTCACTAGCGATTATTTTATCCAATGGAGTTAATATATACCGCGAAATTATTGTTTGATATA
The DNA here is from genome assembly GCA_018249895.1 of Tiana niger. Classification (NCBI taxonomy): domain Eukaryota; kingdom Metazoa; phylum Arthropoda; class Insecta; order Lepidoptera; family Hesperiidae; genus Tiana; species Tiana niger. Next base: position 4,889 of record DWNH01000865.1, read on the forward strand.
CGTATATCTGAAATACATATTCCTCGCCTTATCTTTACGTATATAATTCTTGTGACGTGTGTATGTGACTGAACTTTTGACCGCCTGGCTTGATTTTAAGGATTTTTTCGTGTGTACTCTTATTTGAGTAGATCACTGAATGGTTTCAATTCACAATGAGACCTGATAGGTGGAGCTGCGATTGGCTGTTTCCTTTTATTTTAATTTTTTTATTTGAATATCGGTAAAATGTTTACTGAAGAAGTTCACAGCAAGCAAGCCAACATTCGTGCAGGATTACGTCTGCCAGTCTGAATAGGAATTTTTTACGGGTTCTAATGACCATTTATAGGCTTGCACTCTCGTTTCCTATTTCTATGATAAAAAAAAATTATCGGAGATACGTAATGGACACTCCATCTCCCGCTTCCTCAGTTGCAGTGTCACGTGCTGGTCCTAGCACAGGTCTAACATTATGTCATGTTATATAGAAAACTACTCAATAAATAACAATAATACTCAATAAACACATTCCTATATCATCTGTGACCGTTCGAAATCTTCGAGAAATTTTCGATTTGACAACAAAACACAGCTCCGTTTTCTTAGAACTTGGTCCAACTTTATTATTTCGCTCTTTTATTCCCTACGGAGCCAAAGTGACATTCATTAATGCGATAAAGTGTGACGATAGCGAACTGACAAAGATGTCAATTTCATTCAGAGATTGTTATCGGTATAGGATGAGCAACAGGCGTCGAATTTGTTCTGAATTATTTGATAGTAAGGAATGTATATTGCAGATGGTAGCTTTTTCGAAACGGGAAAATGGGTCACATTTATAAGCAATTTATTGTGATTTGTACACACGAGACGGCTATATTGGTCCTCAAGACTTGGGCACTGCCTGAGGTTGAATATTGATGTATGTGTGTGGGTGGCAGGCACCGCTTACTACCAGGTGGCCTGCATGCTCGTTTTTTTTTTTAATTTCTGAAGCTCAGCAAACAGGCAAACGGTAAGTGATCATTGTCGCCTATTTACTATGTATATCTTTTCAATAAAATACGTATTTTCCATGCCCAAATATCTCTTAAGTCTCGCAAAAACCCGAAAATGGATCGACCTATTTGAACTTTTTTATTTTGATTAATTTGTCTGAATACTGGAGTGGTTTAGGGAACATAATAAGGAAACATTTGGTAACGGCTGAAAAGTAGAAATTGGTTACTTTGGATGGGAATGAACAGTTCGAGTTATTTCAATAGGGTTTAACAGCTGCGACAAGCATATCTGTTATACATTCTAAACGCTTCTGAAGACTTACAATCAACTTACAAGTCGCAGCGGGACTTCTAGTAAATAAATAAATAAATATCTTGGGACGACTCACACACGGTCGTCTGATCCCAAGGCAGAGCCTGTGCTATGGTAACCACACAACTGATAAACATAATTTTTTTTTGTAAATACATACTTATATAAATAACAATACACCAAGACACAAAACAAACCCAGACATACAATAAGTAAAACAATAAATCTTAAAATTTTAGATGCAAACTGCGTAGTTATTGTCCTGAAGGCAAAAATCCTTAAAAAATTCCGACACATCTTGTTCCACAAGTCAAGGAACTACAAAAATTAATTAAGCAAGGTTTGAATAAGCGACAAGCTGTAGAATTCGTTTATTAATATTATAATTACGTTCGAACAACCCCGAAGATCCCCGGAATCTGGAAGATCCCGAAGGAACGATTGCGCAATTTGAATACCTTCCTCATTACGTCCATTGATTAAAATCTCTATTTAAATGTTACTGCTTGAGAGAGTTACAGAAGGCTTCTCTTCGTTCAATGGAAGGCTTTTTTATGTATCATTAAGTCGAATGACACGAGAAATAATAACACTATAGTGATTAGTGAATAGTGATTTTTATATAAAAAAATACTGGTTTTTGTTAAATATTTTATTTTTAACAAAATGTTATTATTTTACTATTCTCTTTCTGGAATGACTGAAATAGATGCAAACGAGCATACAGACCACCTGGTGTTAAGTGGTCACTGCAACCAATGGACATCCACTTACAACTTCAGGCAGGACCTTAGTCCTGAGCTATTACTATATATTTTTACCAAAAGAGTATCAGTGATTGGGGCACCCCTTCCTTCCTTTACATCCGTCTCTGTTACACGCAAACATTGTTAGAACTGGGTGGGTGTGCGTATACAGTATACGTATGTGTGTGTGTGCGTGTAGATATGCTTTTTTGGATACTCTATTTCATTGCCTATCAATTTTAATTGTTAATGGCCAAGGCAATAGCGATCGGTCGCTATCAACGCTATCAGAAGTCGTTGACCCGCCGATCGATTCCATTCATGCGAGCCTCTAACCGTGTCTATGAAGTAATGGGTTTTTTTTAAAATCTAACACATTTTCTTATACTTTTTTAAATATACTTTGGGTTGAACTTATTTCTTGTGGGTTCTTCACCGAAAAGTAATAACATCGTTATATTTCGGACTTAAGGGTGATATGCCGGTTAAAATACTTTATAATAGATGTTTTGGTGATGTTGTTATAGACGTGTACGGGTATCGGGGATCACTTGGCGTCAGGTTACCATCGTCGTGGTACACTAGTAGCCAGCAACACTTCTGTCTATGATTTCTAATAGGACTGTGCCACCGCTGTAGACCATATTCAAAGAAGTTTAAAGCAAAAGAAGATTGGCAAACATACGTACAAAAAAGGAAATTACAATCGTGTATAGATAAATACAATGACTAATAAGTATGCAGAATCCAATAAAACGTAGAACGCAGCTCACGGATTGCGAACCAATCTCGAAGAAGCTTTTAAATCCAAATCAGTTTCTTTGAAACTAAGCTCCAAATCTCCGCCCTAAATGTAAAACTTATTGTCACTTACTACTAGATACGGACTAACTTAATCGTTTTTATAAACTAGCATCGTAAAGAGGATATGAAATGAAATGAAATTATTTTATTCATTAAAAGTTTTTAGTTTAAACAAATTTGGTAACAAACATATGTATGTAACTATATACACATTTCGTTATAGTGGCTAACATTAAACCTTAAAGCAGTAACGAAGTGTGTATCGTTATGAAGGAAAAATAAAGGTTTTCTTGTTAGATTTGATTTTGTAATAGTGGTTTGTATAAGAATAGACATCGCAAAATTTGCATCATGTAATGACGGTAACAATTGACGGCGAAGAAAGGTATGGAGATTACAGATCAACCTTCGAACTGATGGACATCTTATAAAAGACAGCGTGGTACCGCTGGATTTAAAAATATCGGATAAAGTGATGTTATCTAGAGAAACCCTATTTTCCTTTGAGGGCGGATGAATGGATAAATTGCTATTTCATTCTGTATATTGCCGCTACTCTTTTTTCGCTAAAGAACTATGAAATATATCAATAGGTCTTTAAGCCCCGTAACCCTTAAAAATCTTGAATAATCCTACAAGTGCAAGAAGTCCTCAAGTTCTTAAAATAACTACTGCAGACTCCAAAATATAGCTTGGAAAAAACTAAATAAATGAAGTAGATAGCAACGGCTTTTTAAGGCTTTGATTGGTGAATAGATAATGTCTATGCCAATTTATTGTTATACATATGTTACCACGAGCGGCGGAATTGAATAAAATGAGATCCGTGAACCGGTGCTGAAGAGTTGTTAGGGTGACCACACTGATGTTTTGTGTAGGAAAACCATTGAAAAATGTTGCTTTTATTTGATTTTGTTTTAGTAGCCACCTTGGCTTTAGTTTAGACCTTGGCGGAATCCACAGTATTTCTAATAATGGTGACTAGTTTACTTAAAACAAAGCGGAGTAATTCGACTTAAAAGATTCGAATACAAAACAGTATATCATTTTAAATGTTGAAATGAAATGATACTGCTTTATTCATCACGAGGTATTTACGATTTACGAAATCTTGTTTATCGACACAGCTTTAACTTAAATTTGACGCACATGACTGAAATAACGTTATTTAACCAAAAAACGTTTATATTCCCATCAACAGTTAGGTGAAGTTATGTGAAAGTGGAGCATTCTCCGGCGCTGACAACCACTCGAGTAGAGCGCGAGCTGGCAGCGGGTATGACGTCACGTTAGCCTTTTTACACGCTCACTCTTATCCCTTTATGAGCTTTTGTAAAAAACGTCTTTTTGGTTTAATTTATGTTTTCAAACATTAAAACATTAAGTACTTGGAAAATATGAATTAATAAAAATTAAAATCAACCTTTAACTTACAACAAATTACAGCGCATATTTCGTTTTAACTTATATTTGAAAATACTATGCAAGTGCATGTACATACTTCATACATACATAACGTTCAAGTGAAGTTTTGATTATTATCGCCAAATTATTATTAAAATTTAGTTATTTACTTGTAAGTTTCAATACTTCCTTCTTCCATTTTTATAAAGTCATTACTCTCTATCGAAATCAGACAAGTCTTTTTTTATTTTCTCTATATAATCTCACAATATTCTCAACGTCACTGCGCCTCTTTAAGATATCTATATCATATCTATCTGTTTAAATTAATTCAATTTAAAAAACTTATTAATTGTAAAAATCCTCACCTTACAATGCCCATGGTGTCCCTACCAATGGAATAGTGGTATTGAATCTATTTGAAAACTGCATTTCCAAGTTGTCCCATCAATTCGTTTCGAGGACGGAAACAAATTTTTATATGCCACCGCCTCGAAGTAAGATCCTCTTTTTCTTACTTTTAAAAATGCATTGAAAGAACTGCTTATAGAAGAAAATTCTTATCAAAAGGATGAAAACGAGTGTTTTCTTTTGGATAATGTTAAATATGCAGTAGTACCTATTGGTAAATTAAATATGAAAGCTCATTTGACTGACTCCTTCTCCGGCCGATGACACCTGGCATAACATGAAACCCACGGCGGCGTCACGTCACTACACCCGGTCACCCATCACAGGGACAATTCTTATAATAGATGGTAGTCCGCCGCCCAGGGAAGTACCACCGCTAAACCCAATTCTACCGCTAAGCAATTTATGGTGTTTCGGAAGGATGGTGTGGTTGTCGGAGTTCTCTGAATACGAGGCGGACATCTTTGTCCTCAGAAGTAGCAACGGTAAACGGGAGGTCGTGGGTTCAATCCTCACAATGTATTTCTAAAAACTTTCTCAGAGTTATAGAGCAGAAAATACCCAAAATTAACTTAAACATGTCGTATGGTAATATCCGAACACTTTCATATTGAACACAATGGCTGATTGTACCGGAATGGACAGAAAACAGGCTTCGGTAATGCGATGCGCATTCATTTGCGCCGCCCCGCGTTCGCGGGAAATCTGTATTTTATACTGGAAAAACAGCGGTTACTTTGAGCTCGAGGTACGTGTGTTTGGGGTTGTAATGAACAACAATCGACACCCCAGAGGCCAGCCCATCGACAGCCTTAGTCAATTACTGTCTGAACTTCATTGGTGTATTTAATGCATGTTTAATTAATAAATTATATATAGGTATGTATAATATATTGAACAGAAAGTCTACTGGGGATGGTCTTTAAATTATATATTTATCTACTAGTTTGCTAATAAATTATGATTTTATTGACGAAGCGAAAATTTCAAACTCCTTTTTTAAGAATAGTACCCGGATGACCGAGCTTTGCTTTCCCACCTGAGCTATTATAACCTTGTAGACGGTGGCGAAATTTACCTTCATGTTTAATGATATTGTATCAGTTTTTCATTCCCTGAAAATAAGGGATAAAACGACGTTTTCTAAAAATTAAACCTACGTAGATCAATTTATCGCCTCAAAACGCCACGCATGGTAAATTCAAGATTCTTATAATATACAAGAATTGCTTGTTTAAAGATATTAGATTTATATTTCTTATATTATAATACTTATTTTAGCTGTAAAATACTACTTTTAATTTCGCTATTCAAATGAAATACCGAATATTGTAAATTGTATTCAGTATTTTCTCATTTTATTACTTAACCGGACAATCGTCAGTAGTTCGTCGATCTCTTTATCGAATTTCAGAGAACCGTAAAATGATAAAATATAAAACATTTTTACCGCTTCAAATATTTCGTAATATTAATACAAATGACGTGAAAATTGCAAGCGTAAGCTTTCGTGATAATGGACTGACGCGACGAAAATACTCTATCAACAGTGAAAAGTGAAAAGTGCAACTATTCTTTAAAAATTATATATTTTTAGCCCGAAACTGTAGCTAAATATTGGGTAGTGAGTTTACCAGACAAGCCACTTAGTAAATAGAAATAAAATGTCTAAATGTGTAATTATAGAGAGAAATCTTCACTGTTAATCTTTAACAAAATGCTATCTAAAATCTTTTTCAAAAAGTACTAATATTTTATCGAAATCAACCCTGTGTTAAGAGGTTACTGCAACCCATAGATATCCACTTGCTACTTAAGGCAGTGCTATGGTCCTACCTGAAATCGCAAATAGGGGCTTTTCTACTTCTAAAAAATAAGATGGTCGCCTCGTATTTAGTGAACTCCGGCAACCATACCCTCTTTCCGAAACACACTAAATTGCTTTACGGTAGAGTTGGGCGTGGTCTACCACCTATTTATTTCCTTCTCCACATAAACTTAAAATATTCCAATGTTCACATTCCTCCGTTCCGTATGTTTAGTTGTTAATACAGTTCATACATCCGAGTATGTATAAATGAAAAGATTCAATAAAGTATCAAACACATATCTTGTTTTCCTTCACGTAGATACTAAAGCCCGAGTGCCAAAACGGATGGCATAGTAATTCGCTGGTAAATGAAGCAATGTATCTGTCAAAACAATATACTAAATTAAAATTTGTCGCGATAAAATGAAAACTGCTATAAAGCTGTCATATTCGAGCGACGGAAACAGTTAATAAACGTGCTCTTAGTCGATATTTGTCATTAAACATTGTCATCAAAGCCCATGGACATCGTATTATAATAAAAAAAGTTCATGGTCCTAATCAAAAACCGCGGAGAGGATCTCCGCAGGGTTGCAGCTGGTTGGCGTTCGTTACCTCATACCCCCTCATTCATTTCCAATGTACACTGATGACATTTTTCAAACCTCAAACCTACCTCTCTCTGATTCTATTCTTGAAGACTAAGATGGTTGTATGGTCTACCGGCCTTTATAACTTTATGACAGCAACACAGTAATTCCTGCGTCTAGTCTTAGCAACTGCAGCGGTCGCGCAGGAAAGTCAGTTCGCTTTCATTACTGTTTCGGAAGATCAGAGATGGCGGCAGTCGGTGCAATTTTGGATTGCAAGGACGGTGCGGATAGCCCCGAGTGTCCTGCTGCCAACCCTTAAGTTTTTTTCATCTAGCAATCACGTCTATATTCAGCGTTCAGTCAATCTTCTTAAACTTCAGAGTGCTACTTTGGCTTGCCGGCTATACGCCATTCTGTTCGAAAAATGTGCATCGTATACTACACACGAAATCCTATGCATTAAATCTTCGTTCTAATCATATTAAGAAGGTGTCAAAGTATTTACGTCTAAATCGTATTTACTTATCAAATTCCCCGCGTCTCGAAATCCACCGATAAATCTAAATCTGTCGCGATAAAACGAGAAATGCAATAAAGCTGTTATTTCTATAGTTTATGAGCTAAAACAGCTGTTCCGATTATGACCAACAACCGACAATACATGCACTGGTGGCTAAGAATATATTGGTACAGTCGTGAACATAACGCTTATAGAGCATATGAGACGATTGCCTTCTTTAAGCCGTTGCAGCGTCGTGACAAGGTGCTGCAAACTGATAGGATTGAAAATGATAGGATGTGAAGGTGCTACCGCCAAATCCATCTCTATCATCAATTAATATTTTAGTGTATTCCAGACTGAAATTGATGCCGGCACTCTTTAAAAAAGGATCCATATTAGTTCCAAAGTGTAGTAACGCGAAATGTGTCTTGGTTGCAGTGATCGCCTGTAGATAATAATAATAACGCTTCACACTCATAGCCCCACACTAAGATTCTAGGATCTTGTGTCGTGGGTACCATGGAC
>DWNH01000866.1:0-12969 GCA_018249895.1 Tiana niger
TCCGGTCCTGAGCCCTTAGAATCCAGCGGTTTCCCGCTATCTTCTTCAGGTCATCAGTCCACCTGGTCGGAGGGCGAGCTGTGCTCATTACTTATTCAATATTAGATGTCTTTTTAGTTTATTCGCATATTACAAAATATATACGTGATGTTGTGCTCGTAACTTCAAGTAGCTGTTAAGCTCTGTATTCATTCCATTCTCTCCTGTGTACTGGCGTCAGTCGCTTTATCACCAAACTTCGAGCTAAACATTCAGTAACAACAGTTACCAATTCACTATCGAAAGCGTCGGCTAGTTTGTAGCTTGGTGACTGCGCCCATTCAACTTGTACAAAATTTCCCTTTGAAAGCCGGTTTGTGGCCAATCTGTAACTATTCGATGAAGCATTAATCTCTCTTGCTAGATATTCATTGATTATTTTCAAGTTTCCGAGAAACTCCTTAATACGCCCGCCTGCCTCTGGTAGCACCGCTCGTTCTTCTATAATAGTTATACTTACTGTTATATTTCCTTTTCTATTATGTTTGTTATGGTTATCATTATGTTTCTTCATTGAAGTTGTTATCGATAATTTCTAAATATTAGGCAACCATTATAATCTCCAAGTCCTCCTTTTATTTAAATGCTCTATAAAGGAGAAAATAAATTTTAAATTATATCAAACCTGTCAATTTTTTACCTGACCAATGTTTATGATAAATTAAAATTTTGTAGCAAGATTTGCCTATTTATTAAAAAAAACTCATATTATTTTTTCTTAAAATTATATAAAAATCAATTAACATAATTGTATTCTTGTTGATCGTATTGTAATACCTATGTATGTAGTATTGCTCAAAAACATACATACATACATACATTCAAACATTGCAAGGTGAATAAAAAGGTTGTAAAAATAAATATTAACGCAATTAATCTGCAAAATTAAATTGTTATTGACATTTTGTAAAGGAAAGGATTGGGAAGGAGGAAGAGGAAGGAGAAGGATTTAGGCCATAATTCACCACGCTGGCCCAGTGCGGCTTACTGGACTTCACATGCCTTTCGAGTACGTTGTGGACAACTCTCAGGCATGTTTCCTCACGATGTTTTCCTTCACCGAAGAACAAGTGATTATTAATTTAAAATACGCACATAATATCTAAAATTAGAGGTGTGTACGAGAATCGAACCCGGACCCACTGGAAAAGTAGGGCTATCTCTGCCATTAATGCATATTTCTAAATATTTTCATATAAAATGTGAGTGTAATATTTTATAAATACACGGTTTATACATTACCCTGATCCATCAATCAAATTGTCTAATCCATCAACAAATAAATTTGGCTAAATATCGGCCCCAAATCTGAGACATATTATAGGTATACAGGCAGGTATAGTGACGATGTTGACAACCATTAACAACGGCTGAACAAATCGTTGGGGACTTGAAAACACCAGGATAAAGCTATATATGATATTTTAAGGGTTGTGAAAGGGAAAATTCAATACAAAGCTAGCAATATGACTTATGTCATAAAACACTTCCACACTCTAGAAACCTTCCGCTGGACTCAAGTACAAAGCGTTTTAATTTGTGAGCCCTTTGTAAAATATACATTGATTTTTTGAACAGTCTTAAGTATTACAATACTTACGCACGTTTGAGATAAATGATCAAAAAATCACTTAAGTAACTTAGCAAATGCATAACCCATATATTGGATTTCGAAAGCGGTGTGGGAACTTTTTCTGATCCTTAAATAATCTTGTAAGTGGAAGCTGAAAAACAATGCTTTCGGTTCGATTATTTACCCTTGCTTTGCTAACGAGCACTTCGTCGTACTTCATCACTCGTTTGTAGAAACGAGTAGTTAGTTCATCTGTTGTAGAAACGAATCCCAACTTGTTCAACAGACTCCTAACTTTGCTGCTTCAACCACTTCTGGGATCAATAACCTTTTCTAGCTGAATTTTGGTATAAAATGTTTTAGCATGAACTCAAACCAGGTCAGCAGAGCCTGAGTTAAAGATCATTGAACTTATGAAAAATTACTTGTATATATATTATAAATTTTTTCTCATGTACCTTGTGTTTAACAAAATATAAAAAAAAAAAATATTTAATTTATTATTTGTTTTTACTCGGCCATCTGATTTCAAATTAGACAGAGCCTGTGCTATGGTAGCTATCTAACGGTCGCCTAGTACTTAGCGCCCCGGCCACCACACCTTCCGAAACACATTGAACTGCCTCACGGTGTACTGGTTGCGGCGGTGGAACCCGTCTCTCTTAAATATTAAATATAATAGGCACGATGTAAATATTATGAAAGCATAGGTAATACAATTCAGTATAAAGGCCAGACTCAGAATCACACAAAACATGACGCGAACAATACTCGTACAATGACATAAAAGATAAAATATTAAAACTCGTTTGTGTTCAATATTTCCCAGAGCCCACACTGCGTCACTTTATCTGTGAAAATGAAACCGAGGCGTATATTCATGTCGATGAAAACAATAACCGCCTAGTGTCAGAACACAGACTATTTAAAGTAGCATTTCGCTTCAATTTAATTTAATTTATTTCAGACAACATCCATCTGTTAGTAATACGAGAACCCAATAAACTTAAACGTTAGAGGATAATACAAATAAAAATAAACATTTCAATATTTCATGTTCCTGCAACGCATGTACAAGTTCTAGTAAAACTATTAACAGTAAACAAGTTTGAAGCACAGTTATCTATTATATAATATTTGGAACAGTTATAGTTTATTCTTTAGTTCATTTCACATATTTTCAGGAGTATCTCTTTAACGTACATTGTATAAAGACGGCTTATCAAAATGACGATAAAGCACTTGTACCCTGCGTGGTACAATCTGTCTATATTTTCATATTTTGTGAGAAATTTTGTCATGTTCTCTGGTATGGTATAATTACTTTCGTAATGAGAAACGTCCCCTTAGCTCGGTTACCCGGTTATTCGGTAATGAGTAATCAGCCTGGTTTTACGGAACTTATTAAGAATTCAAAGGTAAGGCTCAGGGTTATATTGTTAGCTACGGCTGTGTCCACCGAGCGGGTTCACCTCTAACGACTTGGAAATACTATCTTGTGTTCATTTCTCGGGCATACTTTGTTGTTGTTGTATTTTGACGTGGTTTTGTGAATCGGTTTTATTGCATGAGAAATATGTATTTTAACGAATTCATCCTAATATTTTAAATGTGAAAATGTGTTTGTTTGTTCTTCTGTCACCTTGCAACAGAGCAACGGATTGACCAGTTTTTTTGTTTGGAGATAGTTGGAGGACTAAAGAGTGACATACACTACTTTTTGTTGCAGTAGATTATATCAATCCCTTGGGAAAACACGTTATAATTCAAACTACAACCCATTATTGTCATATTTTACATAAGCTAGCCAAATCAAGATAGTGTTTTTCCATGGGATATGCGACAGACCATGTGTTACGCGGGTGAAGCGGGATTTAGTGAATATTTATTATTGTTTAGATTCATTGTTGCTTATGATCGATGCTGAATATTTATTATAACGGCTTTTGTATAATTTGGAATAGATTTTACAAAGCAATATATTGTAAAGAGCGTTCATTTCTTAACATTTTTGAGTATTTTAGTAAGTTTATTATACATTATTATAAAAATAACTAAATATATTTTATTTCAACAGATAATGAATTATGAAACAACTTTGTACTTAAATATTTGTTGGTAATAAATATTTTCAAAGGTCACGTAAATCATTTTCAAGCATGAGCGTACAACTTTTGAGGTTAGCCTGAGTTCTAGACAAATCATCATGTAAATTTATGTAGGTTAGTATTAGGACATTCATGTTCTACAACGATAATATTTTTCGAGACAGGTCCCCAAGACAAGTTCACGAGTTACTAAAGTAAAAAATTGTAGTTGTTTTAGCTAAAGTTATTTTGTGCGTTGCGGAATCCATCATCTATTTTATAAATGTATACTTGACCAACACCCGACCACTCCGCGCTGCACTCGGCAACTACTAACTAATATTAGATAATATAAAACTGCTCGGAGCCTTTTGTATCGATTCAAAGTAGCAAGCGAGCCGCCCCGCGACATTTGTATGCAACCTAAGGACTGCAGTCCTACCTGAAATCGTATAAACATAGATGCTACTTCTGAAGAGTAAGATAGTGGCCTAGTATTTAGTGAACTCTGGCAACCTCATCCTTCTTCTGACATACAATTAATTGCTTCCCGGTAGAATTGGGTGTGGCGGTGGTACTTCTCAGGCGGCGAACCTACCACTCTTAGTTTAATCTTTTTTAATTTTAATATACTAGTAATTTAGTAATAAAGGTACATAATATGGTCTGAACTAAATGTTTATATACCATTATTTATGCAAATAAATAATTATGTCTTTGACTTTGTAATATCTTTGTAAATTACATAAATGTCTAAGAGCATAGCCCACTAAATCCTTTAGAGAATGTAATAGAAGCCGTGAAGTTCTAGTTACACTTAAGTGGGCGTTATTTCACGTCACTGACTTCTACGCAACGCGTTTTGTTAGCTAATCACTAGTTTTAAGTCAAACGATGAACTAGTGATAGTTCCTTTACGTTTCATAAAAATCGCATATCGACACAACTCTATATTTAGCTTTACCTTGTCTCTGAGAAAAGATCTCGAGTCTTCCAGGTGGATTGCATTGGATCGCCAATGATGGAGACAAATAACTGGAATAACTGCCTTGAGATGATCAACACAACTTCAATATACGTGAATAACAAACTAAATACCAAATCGTCCTTAGATCACCTGCACGTATCTTGATTAACATAAGTAAAGCCAGAGGAAGGCAGCATCCAAGGAAATGATAATAATCTGTTGATTCAAACTAGTCGCAATATCCAATAGCGATATGAAATTAGATTCTAGTATTGGGACATACCCTGAAGAGCAATATACATTTGCATGTGATTGCACTAATCTACTGATAGCCCCAGCTCCCTCCGCTAGTCATAGATTATACAAGCAAAGCTGTACCCGCGGCTTCGCCTGCACACGTGACTTAGTATCAAACAATACAGTACATGAGTACAAAATTTTATCACGGTATTTATATGAATGTACATAAAGTAAACTTTAAGTATTTTTGTAAGTCTATAAGACAAATAATTATATAATACAAGCTTGATCAATACTTTTTAATAATATTAACATAATGGGATTTAGTTTATTACGTGTTGAAACTGATTATGATAATTAAAAGTTTTCACGTAGTCTGCAACTAAAAATTGTAAAATAAGAATTATTAGATGTAGTTTTTAGGACAAACATACACGGAGCACCGACTTTATAACACTTTGGAGTCTGTTAAAATGTTTTGTTTTTACCGCGAAGCAATTTATTGTGTTCCGGGTGAAGGGTTCATAAAACACAGGTACAGTTAATTTGAGGAGAAATTACAATTGAGCATGTTTGCTACTTTTTTTGAAATAAAAAAATTATGCAATAATATGGAGCCTCTAACTGCTTAATCTCTGTTTAGTCGAAGGTCATTTTTATTGTAGAAATAAGTGAGCAATAGGAGACACAAAGTAGGCGGTACCAATGTCAATAATTCTCTTTGTTTACCGAGTATCAATAAAAGATCCGTCCCTTCGATAACAATCCGAATCGAGACCTGACTGAGGTCTGTTCAAATATTTTTACAAATTGAGAAAATACTTCATCAAATAAAAACCCAGCTGTTTGTTCAAATAGGGCTTTTTATAAATGTTCGTTTCGACAAGAAATGATCGTTGAGATTGTCACAAATAAAAAAGAGATTTGCCAAAACAAATTTAATAGAAGATATAAAAATATTGTCTCATCATATTGAAGTTTACAGATCGTGCTCGTCATATATCATACATTAGATATGAATACGCTGAGGGCCGTCGTCTCGTACGTGTTCAGGACTGTTGTCTCCAATATACTTGTCGCGATGATACATATATTTATTTTGTAATCTTTCTGTAAGTATTTACTGGCCTTGTGGTCTAATCGTTAGCGATCGTGACTGCAACGGGAGGTAGTGAGTTCGATTCCCACTCAGGACAAATATTTGTGTGATGAGCACGAATATTTGTTCTGTGTCTGGATGTAACATTATCTACTGTTTGTTTGACCTTTCCACAATTTTGTAACGATACAATCGAAATACCTCAATTGATTGGTAACGTTGATAAGACCATAAAAGATATTGATGCCAATATTGATCAGAACTTACTGAGTGATAAAATGATAAATTCAGGTACTTTAGCAACGACCAATTAGGATTAGACCAATTACGTTGTTATGAATCGTATGTCTGGAGAAATGAAAGTTGAATTTGTAAATTCACTCGATGAAAGTGGATTACCTCCTCATAAATTAGGATTGAAAGTAAATTGTTTTGTTATACTTCTTCGGAATTGAAATACTTTACATGGTTTAGACTGCGAATGGTGAATGCGTATAGACTTTTTATATGTGCAAAAAATACAATATATTATGAAATTCATACAGAGCACAAATTCGTGTGGCAAACTCGTTTTAGTACCATATATTTCTATGATGTTTACAAAATAAGCAGTTGATATTGCTTGGGCGGTTTCAGAGATTAGCGTTATGGAACAACGTAACAAAATATTTTTATACATACATATATAAAGATTATTAAATTATATTAAACCAAAAAGCATGAATAAAGTTAATATGTAATTGGAAGGCAAGGAAATAAAGTAATATAAAAATAAGTTAATGGTTAGCGAACTGCTGCCGACCACCTTGTACCTTGTGTATCTCTAAATTAAATAAAAGTACAACTATGAAAACTTTCGTATTCCTGGATCTGGTTTAAGATTTAGTAAGGCTTGTAAGCTTGTGATGCACCTATAAGAGTTGCTTCTACATGACGCATATGCACTATTTCTTCTTGCAAACGACTCCGCCACCTGGAACCCACATTAAAACATCCAAAGCAACAAATTAGACAGAGTACTTACAACTTTCTTCAGAACACCAAGTTCAAATACGAGTACAATATCGTAATAGAAATGTTAACTTCAAGATGTAGCCGCTTCAGAAGAGGCCAGATGTTGCTATATAAACTTTCAATAGCTACATTGATTGTCTCTTCCTTTTAGAAAATATAATTGTAGATGTCGGCTCCACTCACGCAGTTATTCCCTCTTTGATGTTCATCTTTAAACAAATAAGCAAATAATATATTCCTTTATCGTTCTTGCAAATGTTATAACAAACATCAGTACAATGCTGATATCGTTAACTGTCGAGTTGGTGCGAGTACGGGCGACAGTATATATGTAGGTCCATAACGACTTATGGATCATCCATCTTAGTCTTCAAATGTAGCTATAGGTACATTTTTTTAGGATCTTAGGTACAACCAAGGTAGGTGATGCCCAAAGGTGCATGGCCACTGAACACTGGCGGCACGCGGGCGCGTTTGCTACTTCTTACGAATAAATAAACACACACAGACATCTCAGCAATGTTTAAAGTTATGACAATTTCAGAAGAGCCGAGATGAATGGGTTGAGACAGACGAGAGCGAGTCTCGTAGCCCTACAGCGCTACCGACAACTCTACACTTTCAGTACATCCTCTACGACTATAGTTTCCTACGACTTTTGCAGTTAGTAGTTTGCATGAAATTAAATTTCACACCAACTTCGCAATCCTAATTATCTCACCCATGGGCTAGATTTTCTTAAACTAAATTGTTAACAGTAGCAAGATGTAAACATTCTAAGCTTAATATTGTAATATGGCCCTTGTGGCTTTGCAGCTTCTTAGATTTCGTAAGTAACATTTACTGAATGGTACACCGTATTTGTAATAATACAATTAGCCAGTAACAAAATTATCGCGAAAACCGAAGCATTAATTAAATTTATTCAACAGTAACATTAATTTTATTCATAGCATAGGAATTAAATTATATAAACGAGAGCAGTCAGTCCATTATGTAAATATAGCTAATATTAAAATTTAAGTGATTTTGGGGAGCGCTGGACAATAATTGATTATAAAAGTGAGCAGTGGACGAAATAAGTTTGAGGACCTCTGATCTATGTTATAGGTATACCAAAACTAACATTGCAGTGTATGGCTGCACCTCTAAGTATTATGTGCGTATCATAAATTAATATAACTTGTTCTTCGATGAAGGAAACCTATATGCCTGACGGTTCTCAAAAACATTTCTTGAAAGGTATGTGAAGTCCAGCAACCCGCACGTGGCCCCGTGGTGAACTCTGCTGTAAAACTGTGTCACTCGACAGGAGAGCCGTGCGACGATGTTGCGTCGATGATGAATATGCAGTGATTACTTAACGAAAGACGCCCTTCGCCAAAAACGACCAAAAAAGTGTTTAAGTACAAAAATACTATTACTAAAATATAATTGGTTTCTGTAACCGCCGCAAGGGTAAAGGTATTATACAGTGAACTGGTCGCCCACTCTCTTGACATTTGTACATAGAAATGTACGAGATTTGCGAGCGGATCACGTAATCGCAATCATTCCCGGTGACGTCTCTCGCAATAAGGCAAGCCGTTGGATCAATAAGGAGGACTGTGAACAAGTGATAATAACTGTTTGCTACAAATAGTAGACACTTTAATCTATACATCTATATAAATAAAAATCTATTGCCGTGCGTTATTTATCAAAAACTCGACAATGCTCGGACCGATCCGCGAAAAATATTTTTTTGTTTTGTTCGCCTCAATACAGGGTTAGAAAAGAAGAAATTAGGAAAGCTAAAGGAAACAGCTGAAAAATGAAACAATCGAAGCTTTATTAATTCATTGTTAACTTTACATTGATTGTCAGCTCCAGCACAAGCAAACAAGTTGTGACACGTCCACCGGCTCTTCTAATAAGTGGCAGGACTACACTAGATAACGGCACGAGACAAGATAGTGGTTAATTTGTTTCTAACAAAACAATAATATCAAAACAAATGTAAGTTTTGTTTCCTTGCTCCAAAAATAGATCATTGGATGAGAAAATATGTTTAACGAGTGTTTCTCGTGTTGCCGTCGCGGCGCCGCGGCGTTGCTATGTACATACATATGTATGTATAGTAACGATTCTTTAAATTTATCGAAGCAAAAATTGTACAGAAACATTTGAGTGTAATAACACTAACACATCATTGTCCCACTGCTGGGCATGGGTCCCCTCTGGAGTAAGGATTTAGTCCACAGTCCACCGTGGTCAGGTGCATGTTGGTGGACTCACCCGCCTCTCGGGAACGCTGTAAACATTCTCAGGCATGCAAGTTTCCACACGATGTTTTCTTTGACTGAAGAGCAAGCAATAAATAACTTAGTGTGTAACGGCAATATTTATCAGTATTTCTGCTGTGCTGCTGTACATTTAAATAAGTTTATAAATAAATAGACAAATTACTTTAGTTAAAACTAATTTATTTACATCTCCTACCAGCGTGAGTATGCAGGTTACGATACGAAAAGTAAAACAAGTTATCCCAGTAACGAAGTTTATTTCTAACTGTGTACAAGTTGTCCGAAGGCTTATACGAATTTTCCAGCCTAATATTAGCGTAACGAGTGAAAAATACTGTTACGGGTTTCCGCACTAAATAACTCGAGGAAAATACATGGAAACTAAATATTCACCGAATCTTTCCGCTGGATTGCGCCGCACCCACAAAGAATTTCGGTAAAAAATCTCAACCATCCCGGAACGATACGTTTCTGTACTTGTTATTCCGTAGAGCCTTCAAACCCTTAGGGATACGGCCATTTGTTTTGTAGAGAAAAACTTTGCTACAGTGATAGCTCTAGAACTTGGAGGAAAGATACAGAATTATAGGGTGTTCTATAGCTTACAAGACATTTATCTTATCAAACACTAGTTACTTTTGAAAATGTTTTCCTTAAATCAGGAAGCCAAGGAACTCCTGTTTATATAAAACAGGAGATGATATCAACAATTTCTTAACTGATTACTAATAGTAATAATAATAAATATTTTTTTCATAACTCACACACGGCCATCTGATTCCAAATTAGGGAGAGCTCATGCTATGGTAACCAAGCAACATTATGTACATAGGTACATACATATTTTTTTAAATACATACTTATTTAAATAACGATACACCCACACACAGAACAAATATCTGTATTTAAACATTTCTTCTGGGTGGGGATCGAACCCACGACGACCTCCCGTTTAGCAGTCATGTTCGCTGACCACTACACCAAGAGACCAGTGAAAACAAAACAGATTGCGGACGCTAACTACGAGTACAAAAATACGAGTACAAAAAGTAAAATCATAATTTTATACCTTTACCTTACCGCGAATGCAGGCCTCCTGGGTAACACTTAACAGGGGTCAGTGCGACTCGTGGACATCCAGAAGCAACCCCATGCAGTGCCTTCGCTTTAGCGGAGATTGTGAATAGATGTGTCGCTCCTTCCGATAACAAGAAGGTGTTGGCCTTGTATTAAGTATGCCCCGGTAACGACACCCTTCTATCGAAACACAATAAATTACTTTACATAACATTTACAAACAATCACTAACTGAGAACACCATAATAATTAATTATATTACAATTCTTTTTGTTTTATAACAGCGAGCGTAAATAAAAATATCATTAACAAACCCTTTAAAGTGGGCAGTTGACAATAAGTGTTTCATAACTGATAACTATCAAGATAGCCGTAAATGTGTGATTGAAAGAAACATTTAAATAAAATTCAATTAGTTACAATAGGCGTTTAATATATTCTGTAATATTCTTCTGTTCTTTACTCAATCAGAATGTAGCAACTTTCGTAAAATCAACTCATTTTGACTGTATTCCCTCGTATCAGATGAATGTTATATGAAAGACATTACATCCAGTATCTTACTGAAATCTTTCTTAATATAGACATCAAAGTTGGAGTCTCAATCTCCGACTCGAAATTCGCCAATACTACATAATGTGACTGAAATCCATAAAGACAACCCCGCAGGGAACGCAAGAGGAAAGTTTTCGTAATACACATTGAACGGAAACCCTCTGTTCCCGGCTTTTACATTACCACGAACGGTTTGTACTTCGCTAACAATTACATCTCCAATGCTTGTTGACGTACTTTCAACAATACTCCTCATTTTATCACCCAGCAATGAACCGTATCCAAATTATTAATCACGGTAGGACTTAGGCACAGGATTTGGTCGTTGAATTGATAGGCGAACCTTCACTCGGGGCTTATCTCCAAATCGGTTAATCACTGAAAAGCACATTAATTGAATTCATATTTAATGGTTCCACCGTATCATTATTCATTTGAATCGTTCATTAGCGATGGAAATTTTAATCATTTAGGTGTCAGATACTTCAATGAAGATTAAATTTTAGATCATAACTTACCTGATTCGACGAAAGTTGTTCCATCAACTTTTAATTTTGTTTAATATGTGAATTTATGAAGTTATTACAAAAAATATTTTAATTATTAAGCCCTTTATTCATTAAAATATTTTTTTAATGTAGAGTCAGTCCACTTGTGCGGCAGTAATAGAAGCAGTGACTAGCCAGTGCTGGAATTGCGGTCTACCGTTCCGGTGGGTCCGGGTTCGATGCCCGCTCGCACTTTTAATTTTTTATGTGCGTATAGTGCGGTGAACTAATTTAAATTATCAGCCTCAAATCAATATCAACATAATCAAAGCTTGTTTTGTATCAACTTATTCTATAACGACATCCGACTTCTGCCCAACACAAGCGAGCGCGCACAGTCCACTAGTCGGCAGCTTCTCAACCAACATTTTTAAGTTTTGATATATATTTATTGAACTGTAGGCACTTTTATTTTGTTTTCATTGTTCCCTCTCTCTCTTTAAGATAAGTTTTCTGAATTATTTCCATATCGTAAAGCCTCTTTCATATTGCATTTACTTTTAGAATGTCTTTTTTTACTGTGTTTTTTAGGATATCTTTATAATTTCTACGTTAATGTTTTATTTAATAATTTTTAACTTAACTTATCTTATATAAGCATTTACCTCACTTTACTTCATTTTCAATTTTAAGCACTGTTTTTGCTGCATATCATTGCCTGCTTAGAACATACTGACTTAATAAAGTTTATATTCAATTCAACTTAGTTTCAACGAGTAGGTGCTTGTATTTCTTTGCCAGCAAGTTTTGCTTTCTGTAACAATTTAGAAGCGATACGGAGTAAGTTTGAAAGTACAAAGGTGCATTCCACGTGCTGGATAACTTCCTCGACGTACATAGGTGTACACCAGCAGTATGAAACATGGACGTGAGTACGAACAAACAACGACGACCCGTGGGGCCTAGTGGTTAACGCGCCGGTTCGCTATTCGAAGGTTCCATTCCGCGCGTGGCAGGGGTTTCAATGATGAGTTTACATTTCAGTTCCTGGTCCCTCCATCCGAAACACAATAAATTACTTTACGGTAGATTTGGGTGTGGCGGTGGTACTTTCCCAGGGCGGCGGCCGAACTAAAACTATAGAACCTTCTAAAGTTTTAGTACTGTATTGGTATTATCAATAAAATATTAATATGTTATAATTTATATTAATCAGGTTCCGGTGTTATAAAATAGTAGCGATTTAAATTCGCGTGACACTAAAACTTTGTTTTTTTTTTTCAACTAAATATATAAGTAAACAATTTCCGCAGCTCATAAATAATTACTTTTAAAAATACACACGTGATTTTGGCGATAAATGAATATTCAGATCCGCTTAACTGTGACACGCGATAATGTTTCATTCTTTTTGTGTCCAAAACTTTGAAGGCATCAATTTTTAATGGGATCTGTGACGATGGAAATATCCTAAAATGTAAGCTCCTCAAAGTAAGATTGATCGCGTCATCGGGGGCGTCACTCAATTAATCAGAGCTAGTATTT
>DWNH01000867.1:0-12967 GCA_018249895.1 Tiana niger
CAGAACAAATGTTTGTGTGATGAGCACGAATATTTGTTCTGTGTCTGGGTGTAAAAAAAATATCTATTTAAGTATGTTAAGTATGTTTAAGTATTTACAAATAAAATATATTTATGTATGTTTATCAGTTGTCTGGTTACCATAGCACAGGCCTAGTTGCCAATTTTGGGATCAGATGACCGTGTGTGAGTTATCCCAAGATATTTATTTATTTATTTACAATCCTAACAAAATTACCAGTTCAATCGATTGATTAGCGAACCTATCAGTTTGCACACCTATGCTGTACACGTTTAACTCTAGCGAGATCAATGTCAATCGTAATTGGTCTATTAGTTAACATAACTTAATTATACACATAATATTACGTATTGTGTCCATTATATTAGAATATTCCGATACAATTGATTTAGATTGTTATAATTAATTTATAGAGCTGATTGATGCATATGATTATTGTATGAATTGTATGGTCTTTGTGTCGACTGATAGCATAAGTGAGACCTACTTACAGTAAATGGAATGGATGGTTGAAATACAATTTGGGGTGAATGGCTGGACAGCACCAACGCTTAGTCTATTATGTAATGGTTTGAAAGTACTAGTGTGATAAATATTCTTTCAGCCAAAACAGAAAATATTCCTGTATAGCCCTCAAGGTGACTCCGGGAACATTGTTGAGGCGATATCTAAAAAAGTTTGAAATGAATAGGACGCATGCTGCCAGAGAGACCACATCCGCTTATACTGCTTAGTACTTTTCAAGACTAAACTCCCGTATACCCCAATCTTCCAAAGAGCTCTGGTTTATTTAAAATAATATTTCTTCATCCCAGTAAAGAGCATGTTCACAAATTTGTATCTAGTCTTACGACTTCTCCTGTTCTTACTTTAATAAATTCTATAAACTATATAATAATAATAAAGCCTTTTTATTTGTTGTAAGTTAACTTAAATAACTAAAAAATATTTATAACTTAAATCTAAATATATAACATAAACTGTACAAGTAATAACCCAAATAGTATTTGTAATACCCCAAAATAATTTTGTGCTGTAAAGGGTTTGACATTATTTTTGAAGCATCGTAATGAGCCATATTGAAGACCATTTACACGTAAAATACGTCATCTGCATTGAAAGGTCTCAAATAAGCAATTTCCAGTTAATTCGTAACCTCATTTCCTATGATTGAAATTGAAGTATTCATATTATGCACTCGTACCGGTATATTTATGGATAAGTTTAATACGAGATATATATTTTTTTATTGAATAAATGTAGCAATCGACCGTGCAGGCGCCACCTGGTGTTAAGTGGTCACTGCAACCCATGGACATTTGAAATCGCAAATAGATGCGTTGCTACTTCTGAGGACTAAGATGGTCGCCTCGTATTTAGTAAACTCGGGCATCCACACCCTCTTTCCGAAACACAATAAATTCACGGTAGATTTGGGTGTGGCGGAGGTACTTCCCCGGGCGGCAGCCTACCTCCTATAGAAATTTAATAATAAATTTATCAAATGTAATAAGAAATTAAAAGCTTTTCTTGCTTTTATTTTACCCTATCAACCCTGACGCCGATCCGATAAGTGGTCTTTATCCGTAACTAATCGTGCGAGTGCTAGCTCTGCTACTACAAGAGCAATCTTTAATCAATTAAAGTGTTAGGTTAAGATTTTCGTTCGATACCGTTCATTAAATCTTTTACGGTACATTTACTGATTTTTACTTTACACACCTTTCAACATTAATACCTTCTTCTAGAAATTGTTTAATTCAAGTAAAAATCAAGGTTTCAGGACTAAATAACGTAACGCAACATTTTACACATCTAGAACAGTAGCCCAAATAAATTTAAATATAGGTAAGTAAGATTAAAAATTATTCGTAAACGACACTTTTAATTTCACCGAGACGCGGATAAGATCAGGCATTCCGCCCGTGAAATGGCTTTGTAAAAAGACCAACGCGCTCGTGAATCTCTGCAACAATTTCTCCGGCGTCATCTGCGAGTAAAAACCGAATGCATTCCGGCGTCCGCGTAATCCTTGCACCGGAAACAGAAGCACTCTGAGCTATGTGCCCTCTTATAAATATTAAACGTGAAGCTCCAGAACCCGCAACAAAAACGTTTATCTGGTCTCGACGGAAAAACCGCCAGAATTAGCAACAGGGAGTGGATTAAGGCGGACCGCACTTAATCCTTCTCTAAGAAGGCTTTGCTTAAACGAGTTCTAACGAGCTAAAGATAAAACAATTACCGGCGACGTGATTAAGAGATACGGAGGACACTTGTTACGTCTTACGATGACTCCATCCCGCTGCTTTGACGGGCTCTCTGACTCTCGTTCCCAGCGAGCCCTATTTGCCTCGTTACAAAATGTCCAAGTTGAAAGTCAACCGGATTAATTACTTTGTGATTTTCATTGTTGTGAACAATTTTCTCTTTTACGATCCCTCTTTCGTTGTGATGTGGACGACGAACATTTATTGCTTGCTTTTAAATAATAGTTATAATTTTTATCTTGTCTTATAAATTATGTGCAGTTAAAAATCATTAATTATACTATAGTCATGTCCATTGTTGATGGTTCTCTCCTGATTTTAAATCTTGATTAAGGAAATTGAGCTGCAAAAAACTGCTTGTTAATAAATCATGATTGAATTCACATTTACATTTGCAGCCACTAATCTTTTGAACACAACTTCTCCCCGATTCCACCGAAATGGCTGAACACTAAATCACAGATTGTACTCTCATTTGAATTAAAAAATGTACGTTGCGATACTTTAACATCCACCTAAATTTATATTAGAATTGCAAATTAATTACTTTCTACGTTCGTTTACGCTTTGCGCCGCAAAGGAGTATTTGAAATCGAATTCGTGTGTGGGGGTATACAAAACTAATTACGTATCGAAACGATCTTCTTCCACGCTTTCTTACGTGCTTTTCGCATTTCCATATAAGTTGAGCTATAAACGAGCCAATCTATTCACGTCTACACATCAGGGGTTCACATTTGCATATAGAGCAGAAATTTATTAAATCTACCGCCAATATCCACCTTTCCGACATCGAACTCTTACTTATTCATTGCGTCTCTGAAATTTTTATTGGATTGTTAAAAGGTATTCAAAGCCAAGTTGAATTACCCCCGCGGTTTCCGTTGTCTTGAAAATTTATTAGGCAGTGTGTTTTTTTTTGTTTTGATTGAAATATACCGGCGGAGCTTAAGGATCTTCTTTGAATCGTTTAGGGATATTGTTATTATAATTAAATTAAAATATAATTATACATTATTTGTTTGTCCAAGTGTAATTTTTTTACCTGAAATGAATTTGATTCCGTGATATAGAAACATACTTGTACAAAGTTTGCGCCTTAGTTCAACAATTCTATATATCACAGAAATTAACTTTTGCTGTTAGTAAAGATTTTTCTTAACTGAAAACACTATTGTTAATTGGTTGAATTAATATTGCAGCGATGTTTCCGCAGCGGTAACATCAGCCATGTTAATGCAAAGCTTTTCCATGATCAGCCTCTGGCTGTATCGAGTCATTACTACCTACTATCCAAAACTATTAAATTAATAATATTTCAACTGAGAATTGTTAACTGAAAATGTATTTACAAGTAGAACTTGAATGGGTTTTGAATAAATAATATTTTAAACCTACATACATACATATGTATTACATAATTAAACAGTTCCATTTTGCCCGAATTAAATACACATATATTTTTATCTGTAATATTATTGTCTGAGGCTGAATGTATGTTACAGAGACCACTACAGCTAGGTTTTCTGCACGCTCGTTTGCTGTTTTCTTCCTATAAAAAACTCACATAACTAAATTAGAAATGCGTGTTGTAATATAGGGTTCAGCACCCGGACTCCTCGTAACCGAAAACTACAATCCAAACAGTACACTACTGCTTTGTGTACTCACTGCTCACTGGAATATAACAGCGGGCTTCAAACATTTGACTATTATTTTAAAAAAAGATTTTTAGGTCATCAGACCCTAGTTGTTACACTTTAAATTTAGTAAATATCTGAACTATTGAATTCGGAATACTCTACCTCTTGATCTGGTTTATCATGAAAACAAATCGAGTACGCTTTATGCTGTTGACAGTATTCAATAGTCTCAATTTCTGCTATGAATAAGTTTTAAATTCATTGTTCACACCAACGCTCTACAATTCACACTTCGCACGTCTGAACAAGTGAACCGAAACATGTCTGGTTAATTACAAAAATATCATACACTTTGTGGCTGTGAATGGCGAGCATAAAGCTCACAGGAATGGGTTGAGTGCTGTTGCATTTTAATTAATTCTCTTTTCTATCGCGATGCGGTGCTATCGGCACCCCGCAGGCGTCGTGGACAAACAAATAGCTGTCGCTCGGTGTTCCCATCGTAACGATTTTGACACGCTCGTATTGTAAATTTTTCTTCTCTACTCTTTGGTTATTGATACCACTTTTGGTGTTTTTTTTTTTCAATTATCAGTAGAGTGACTGGTTTTGTGGTTCGATATGTAACTGATTCATTTTGGCTTTAATATATTGTATATCTACTGAATGTGGTCTAGGTGAACAAATTAACTGGCTAAATTCTGAATAAGACAGTACACGTATTATAGATATGTGTGTTACTTAAAACGAGAATCTCATGACTGTATTGACGTTACGTATGATAATGATATATGACGTATTATAATTTTGATCTGTGTAATTGTAAATTTCACTTGTTACAGGCTCTGGACGGCCAAAACATCTACAACGGATGCTGCACCCTGCGCATCGACTACTCGAAGATGACTTGTCTGAACGTGAAATACAACAATGATAAGTCGCGCGACTACACTAATCCCACGCTGCCGTCCGGTGACGGTGACGCCCACCAACTGTTGACCAGTGAGTTGATGCCACTGCGGGCTCGCATCGCCCACGCGCTCGCATCCAGGATGAGTTAGTCCATTCTAAACCCGTTGCCTGGACGCTTCCGGCACAAACCATCCGCTCCGCTCACATTCTTCAAGTCTTATTTGGCTTTTGAATTTGAAGAATTTCCTTTTTGGGTTTTAGCACTCTATTGGATTATTTAGCGCTTTTCCTATTCTGTCGACTTCGTTTTGATTCTTCTTAAAATGTCTTCACTTTTAAATAATTTATTGATCCAGGCGTCTTTATTTTTTGTTGTCAAAACTTCTCATATCGTATGAATCAGAATTTTTAATTAGCAGAGGTATTGTCAATTTTAGAGCTTTCATTAATGTCGGGATCTACCTGACCTTTTTTTTATATTGCCAAAATCTTTAACTAATTAGTGTCTATTTTACATTTTTAGTAGACTTTTATTCCATTAAATATTTTACAGTTTATAAACTTCTTAAAAATCAAAATCTAGTTCGACTGTTCTTTCTTCTTGTCTTAAAATTATTCTTGTTGCCATTTGATTTATTAACGATGTTTTTCTTCATGTAGCTTCTTTTATCTGATCTTGGGTTGAGCGGTAATTAATATTCAGCGCTTTCTTCGTAGTTTAAAACTATTACCTACCTTCTGGCATACCTTGAGATGATAAATGTTTCTTTGTGTTTGAGTTTTGATTTTATATTTGACGTATATCACAAATATAAAAATGTAGCAAGTAAAAGTACAATCTCGTAATCTAAAGCATTTCATACCTACAACGATAATACGAAACCTTAACATTGTGTCGTTACGTTTTTTGTTTTAATAGTTAAGTTCTTATAATTATTATTAACCATTCCTTTTAGGCTAAACCAAGTTAACCATTTACTGGTCCGAGTTAGCTCTACACTTGTTTATTATTCATAATCAATCCGAAATGTCTCCTCGGTGACTAATAACTTTTCATAAATCCTTATTGTACCATGGAGATTATAATATATTGGTATTGTTTTGACAGGGACCTATTTGGTGCTTTTGTCGGTTACTGAAAATCTGCGTACAGTTATCACTAGTACGACCAAAATTCAAATTAAGCAGTTTTTACAGAGTTTTATTAAACTTATAATTTCGGATTCAAGATATAGTAACTTAAAACTTTTATCTAATTTATTGTAAATTACGTTTTAACGCGCTTTTATACCGTAGTTTCACCTGTACGTACATATGTAATGGAATCTTTAAACGATAATTTCACTCAATGTGAGACGTCGGATTTAATTGAAACTGCACACTTATCTAAAAAATTTGTCTCATTATCCTGACTAGGATTATCAGGATTAACAATTTATAAATTTTTTGGAGAGAGCATGTTTTTATTTTTAACCTATCATATTGATCTAGGTGGCGGCGTCCTCGCTCCTCCGTTCCTAGGCCTCGGCTCGGGACTGGCATCACCGTACGGTGTGGGTGTTGGCGGGGTAGGACTGCCCGCCTTCGGAGCCCTGACACTGACACCAGCCTCGCCCGCACTACGCGCCCTCACAGCGCCACCACTGCCACTCGCCACTGTACTCCTAGTATCCAACTTGAACGAGGAGGTTCGTATTGAAAATGCTATCAATGTAACAAATAGATTTTCATTCAATAGAACACTCTGCCCAATCACTAAGCCTGTAACAAGAGGCTTAAAAGTTGTTAAACATCGTAAAGATGTAGCTTTGTAGACACAGTAAACTTATTGATTGAATTAGTAATTTTATTGTAAGCAGCGAACGATGTAAAGTTAGTGTTGATATTTGCAACTTTTTTTGTTATCGAACGAATAAACGAGTAAAATACAAGAACTTAGACAAAATTTTCGTAATACTTCCATTCGGTAGTTTAATGTTTATTGGCAAACTTATTGCATTACGCTAACACAATAGCCAGTAACGACCGTCCGAGACATCGCATTTTAATCAATTTGGGTATCCGAGTCCAGTCGCAAGCAACTAATAAGATCCGAACTAATACATCCGGCGTTACAGGCTATTATATTTATATATTCTTGGAACTCTTTAAAAATAAGTTGCTAATTTATTTATAGATATGATGTCAGAATATCTTTTATGACTATTTATAATACTATCTCTTTTCTCTTTCCTATTGTTTTAGATGGTCACGCCTGATGCTCTCTTTACCCTTTTCGGTACGTGTGCACATACATTCCGTATTTTATATTAAAACATTAATATTGCTCCCGAGCCCCTGTCGCCTGAAAGACAAATTGTCAGCTAACATTCTCGATTTCTATACTGATAACCGCATCCGAGGATCTTTATGTCGAAGCTTCGCTTGTTAACACTATCATTCTAAATTCACTCTTAAACGCTTATATTAACTCGTGTGACAATTTGTGTTTCAGACACCTAGATGTAGTAAGAATAGAATATATTGCCCAGTGTTTTAGTGTTATTTTTTGCTCCTCCATATCAAGACTGTTTGTGTATCTAATATTGAGGTGAAATGAATATATGTACGTGTAGTTTCACTGAGCTTGTTAGTTCCCCCAAAATTCAAATTTGTACATGAATTTGAATAATTAGCGTCACTTACATAGTCCTCACGATGAATCAGTAGTATTGTTTTAGAAATTGTAAATTGAATATCTAGAAACAATTAATATTATGTTAGTAACAGAATTTTTACGTATGATAATAATATTACGTAAGGAGATATTGAGCTCCGAATAAGTATAATTATTTTTGTTCCGTAGTGACCGCTTACTACAGCTGTCAGACCGAAGTTTTACCGCTGTTTGCCGCTAAAGCATTAATCGGAAGCTTTACGTGACCAATTTAGAGCTTTGAGTTGTTTCCTTCTTGTATCATTTTCCCTCTCTCCCGTTTCTTACATTATTATGTATTGGAATGATAAATTATATAATCGATGTCCTGTGTTTTAATGGAATAAACGTCCGGTGTGTAGTGATTAGTCGTGACTTTGTATGTGATTAGACTCGTCGTTATGTTGATAAAAATTAGCGTTTCAACTGTATGTCGCTGTTAGCCGTTAAATATTAAATTTTTCCCGCAAACGTTACAGTTGAGACTGCTGAATAAGTTAACAAGATAAGTACAATAAAGGAACACTTTGGTCGGAGTGTAATGTATTTCGTTATTATATAGGCGTGTACGGCGATGTGCAGCGAGTGAAGATCCTCTACAACAAAAAAGATTCAGCCCTAATTCAAATGGCGGAGCCTCACCAGGCCCACTTGGGTAAGATACCACACATTTATAGACCTTATTTTTATATAACCTAGGTTCAAATTACAATACGAAAGAAATTGTTCTCTTTGTTTAGAGACACGACTATCACGCAAGTTTTCCTCTGCTTACATTTCATATCTCGCGAAGTGGTAAATCTGAATAAGGTTCTTGAATAAGTAATAAAATTGTTACCGCGAGAGGTTTATTACTTAGATACATTAAGTCTTTAAAACGTTATGAAGTTCGGATTTTTAATTAAATTCTTTTATTCTTTTTGCTGTCTACTTATTCATTGTCTTTTAAGATAATATAACATAGTATTCGTATACATACCTATTGTTGATTTACCTATAGAATAATCCGAGAACCCAATTTTTTTATGATAGCCCATTCTATTATTGTAAGTATATATTTAGTTATGGTTCTCCTACCAAGGCTTGGTAAAGAAGTTTGTTATGTACTTATTGTAAGGATAAATAAATTATCGTTAATGTCCCGCTGTCCAAAGCACTATAAGGTACCGAAATCAAGCATTAAGTATTCAGTGCTAGACGCCTAAATGGGCCTTATATATTGAAAGTTTTTCTAGCTCCTTTTTTGCGTAGAAATAGTTAAGGAAAATTAATTATGAATCAGCAATTGTTGATAGAATTATTAGATACCTTTTTTGTCTTAAAGTAGGTACATACATAACTATCTAAGTGATATAGGTATCTACGAACAACATACATAAGTCTTATTAAGTTAGTTCTAAAGTTAGCGTAATCGATATTTGTGTACATTTAACACCTATATACATATATGTATCTACTGGTTACTGAGAATTCGCGAAATTACATAGTTTGACATTGACAATGACATTTAGCTTTCGATAAAAACCAATTACGATTATCCGCAAGAAACCAGATAGTTTGACCAAAACCTTAACAAAACAACGAAAGGGTATTATGTTGACCATGAATTTCTTTTAATAACGATTACTTTGAAAAAGATAAAAAATGTGTATCCACAGCCATGACCCATATGGACAAACTGCGCGTGTTCGGCAAAGCGATGCGCGTGATGCTCAGCAAACATCAGACTGTGCAGTTACCAAAGGAGGGACAACCTGATGCCGGGCTTACTAGGTGAGTACCAGTATCAGCGCCGGCAGATAAATCACTTCCAAGAGCCTGAGACGAACTACAGTCCACGCTAACC
Source organism: Tiana niger (assembly GCA_018249895.1). Lineage (NCBI taxonomy): Eukaryota > Metazoa > Arthropoda > Insecta > Lepidoptera > Hesperiidae > Tiana > Tiana niger. Next base: position 9,388 of record DWNH01000867.1, read on the forward strand.
GTGCTTCGTTTCCTCAAAAATGAATAACTTTTTTATCTTGACAAACTAACAAACTAATATCCAGGTGGCCAGCTACTCCATTCGTCAGATAGATATCCATATCCCACCTTCTTTTTCGAATGGAGAGCACGTATCGGCAAATTATTATTTATTTATTTATTTATCAGTAAATAATGATATGACAAAATCCGCCCAAATTGCAGGGACTACTCCCAGAGCCCGTTGCACAGATTCAAAAAGCCGGGCAGCAAGAACTACCAAAACATCTACCCGCCGAGCGCTACGCTGCATCTCTCAAACATTCCGTAAGTAGTTTTATAACTTTTTATTGGCTAGACATTGATAAATAAATACAATTCACGACTTCCTTGAAATGAAACGCTGATAATGATAAAAAATCTACGATGCCTTTTCATAGATACAATAATATCAAGTACCATTCCTTTGGAAGGTTTAATATGGCCTCAGTATTTTTTTTTCTGTCTATCATGCTAACAGATTGTAAATATGTGTATAGATATTTTAACATAAATGTTACTTGCAATGTTAAATGCAATTAAATGACATTTATGATTTGATTAAAATTTTTTATATTATTTTAAATAAAGGAAATTTTCACCAAACTCCAATTTAGATTGAAAATTGTTTCTTTCTTCTAAATCTTTTTGTACCATTATTGTTAACTTATATTTGTACAAAGCAATGATTTTCATTTTCAATTATTTATGTATGATACAAAAAGGCAAAGGCGAAATTTGATTACTTTACATTGATACCTATTTCGCTGTTTTGATAGCACATTCGAACAGACAACGTTAAATTCAATCTGTCGTCAACTGACCGTTCAATTCAATTCCATCGGTACAATATCAAATTGATCCTGTGTTCAAACGTATGTGGCATCATTGCTCATACGTCAATATCTGTCGTCTAACATAATAATAAATGTTCACAGAGCCACAGTCTCTGAGGAGGATATAAAGGAAGCGTTTACTAAGCGCGGGTTCTCTATCAAGGCGTTCAAGTTCTTCCCGTAAGTAAAAGACTTTTATTATCTTTGCTATTGTTGGATAGAATTGTTTTTTTCTTCTATATTCCTTATGATTTATGAAGTTTACAGATTATAAATTTGGATTGTTTCCTAGGTTCCTAATATCTATTATTCCGTGTATTATATAAATAAAATAAGTAAATAAATATCTTGAGATACACACAGCAGTCTGATCCCAAATAAGAGAGGGCCTGTATGTATGGTACAAACAACTCGTGTTTGTATAATTTGAAATACATACTTATTTAGATAACTATACTTAGACGCAGAACAATACTTCGTGCTCATCACACAGACATGTGTCCTAAGCAGAAGTTGAACCCACGACATCCGGCTTTAAAATTAGTTAAGGTTTTATTAGTTCGTAAAAGGAAAACGTAGATATAAGAGTGTGGGTGGGTTTACGTGGGTTTAGAATTTTTATTGATAATAGGAATATCTTTAATCTAGTACTTTTGAAAATTCTAATTAAAAAGTAAATGCTACGTGTCGTCTAATGAAATTTTAAAGCGGAAAATGCTATTTTTTGTGTAAAAATGTCGGTAACAAAAGAATAAAGTTTCATTATTCTTTTAAAAATTCATGAGAATATTTTTTCACACAGTTTCAGATTCAGCAACTCTCTGAGATTCTTAAAGTAATTAAAATCTCACTTTGAGCATAACATCGGACTGAAGTGAGATCTTCATTAGCTTTATTTATTTAGAGTTAATTTTTTTTATAACTTTCTTTGAGGATGTTGTCTTTTCTTAACTTCGAAGAGTGAATTTTTGAGATTTCGTGACGGCCTCGATTATTTATTTATTTAGTTTGAAAACTATCCGTTCTATAACTATATATATACTATAACTATATACTATAGATATATGTACATATGTATAGTGGCAATTTTTTCCGTAAATTGTGATTCGAAGTCTAATTTAATGTTACATTTTTTTATGTAGATTCAGAACTACATTAAACTAATTCAGAATAACAGCAATACTGACACTTCCATTCGATATTTAAAAAAACATTTAATAGAACGGCTATGCGTTCTACAGTAGTCACTGCAGCCAATAAGAATCCACTTCAGTTCAAAGACTATCATAGTCCTGTCAGATTGTACATAGACGTATATACATACATACTTTTGTAGATATGTTGGTCTCTACACAACCTGCTAGCATCCATACCGGTCCGGATTTATAAAGGGCAACAATTATTAATTAGATAATAATTTAATAATAGTTGATAATCAACACAGGCAGTCTCTGTCCACGGAGGATCACTGCCAGACGCTTCTCTGCCGTAAAGCAGTTTGTTGCGTTTCGGAAGAAACTGTAATGGGGCATAACACCATAAATACTACTACTACTAGACTACTTACTCTATGGGCGCACTGAAAATCATCAGCCGTAGCCGGCAAAGGCTGAGTGCGTCCCAATTTTTGATGGACTGCAACACCTTGTATTGTATAAAAAAATGTTATATTGAGTTATGTGTACTCTCTTTCTGTTATTTGTCTACTGTCTTTATTTGTTAATTATTTACTATGCAGTACCCACAAAAATAAACGTTTTCTTTCTTTCTTTCTTTCAATTAAACACACATACAGCAACACATACAAAGATACCAATGACAAGAACACATTCATCCATCTATCAGCCTTTAGTTGTCCACTGCTGGACATAGGCCCCCCTAGTTGACGCCACGCCGTCCGGTCCTGAACCCTTAGAATCCAGCGGTTTCCTATCTTCTTCAAGAACACGATGGATGCTAATTAGTCTTGACAGTCGTGGTCTAGTGGTTAAAGAATCTAATATTTGTTCTGTGTCTGGGTGTAAACAAAAAAATTATCTATTTAAGTATGTATTTATGAAAAAAAAAATTTATGTATGTTTATCAGTTGTCTGGTTACCATAGCACAGGCCTAGTAGCCTAGTTTGGGATCAGAGGACTGTGTGTGCGTTGTCCCAAGATATTTATTTATGTATTTATGTTTGGCATCCCCAGGATCAGACACAGTGGCAGGCGAGCCAGGCATCCCCTCCAATATGGCAACCCTGCCACAGGAAACCGGAGATGGAAACGAGAGTGGCGAACTGCTGGACTACAACGATTCCAGCGTTCTGGAACAATTCCATGAGGATGCTCTGCGACAGGTTGGTTTATTTTTTTTTATTGAATAAAAGTAGCGAACGAGTGTGCAGGCCACCTGGTGTTAAGTGGTCACTGCTACCCATGGACATCCACTTGCAACTTCAGGCAGTATCTCAGTCCTACCTGAAAACGCAAATACATGCGTTGCTACTTCTGAGGACAAAGATGGTCGCCACGTATTTAGTGCACTCCGGCATCGGAGTTGGGGGTGGAATACCCCCCGAGGTGGGTTCGGTCAAGCCGAACGCCACTGGCGGAGTCGCGGAAGTGTGCGCTAGCGTTCCCGTGACTCGGTCCCGCAGTGGCGCGTTGGAACACCGTCAGGTTTTTAGTCGGTTGGAGCCCGACATAACCTCCGTCGGCCCCGTGGCGGAAGGTACTCGTACC
>DWNH01000868.1:0-12965 GCA_018249895.1 Tiana niger
GAAGTACCCCCGCCACACCTATCTCTACCGTGCCTAATGAAACAGAGTAGCAAACGAGCGTGTAGGCCACCTGGTGTTAAGTGGTCACTGCAACCCATGGACATCCACATGCAACTTTAGGCAGTACCTGAGTCCTACCTGAGATCGCAAATAGGTGCGTTTCTACTTCTGAGGACTAAGATGGTCGCCTCGTATTTAGTGAACTCCGGCATCCACGTCCTTCCGAAACACACTAAATTGCTCCACGGTAGATTTGGGTGTGGCGGGGGTACCTCCCCAGGCAGCGAACGTACAACTCTTTATCTGCATTCTTACATCTTGAATCCCAGTTATGCAACAAACTAGATGAACGAACTCACAATCACGTATCGGCACCGTGCCACATCACACAAGCGGGCACGTGGCACGTGCTTGTAGTCACCGCTCGTGTAGGTACGAATTGCGAACTCCGAATCGTCGTATCACTGGCCCATTCGCTCGGGTTTACGCGTTTAAATATTTTTATTTACCTACACAGATTTTTAGGCTTATAGCCGGAAATGTTTCTGGCGTTCAGAAACAGGTTTAAACTTATAGTGTGGTGATACTAATTGATTATACCGTGCCAATAAGATTCAATTCAATTCAATTCAATTCTTTATTTGTGGTATAAGGTGCGGTGCACAAGGTGGAAAAATACAGTAGTACGGAGCGCTTAACCAACCTGTGACGGGCTTACAAATAACCTTTTATATTATGATGAGATTGGACCGGAGCCAAAAGCATCAGAATGGGATTTCCGATGTGCGCAACTGATCTCAGTTTCAAAAGGCGATTGTGATCAGATTGAAAAGCTAAAACCAGGCACGCAGCCTGATAGGATCAAGTAGGTAGTAAGATTAAGAGACACAGACAATCTCGTACGTGTCTACCCACTGTTCTGGTTTAATTTACGAGATCTCCCTCTAAAAATTAAGTAAGTTTTAATAGTAACCAAAGTTACTAAAGATTGGATTACTACTTACTTCCACGATGAGTTATGTTGGCATTGAAGACGTAATAACGTGTGTCGACACAAAAATTTCAATAGCACACTTGGCTTTTAGCAAATGTCATGCAAATTATAAATACCGTCAACACTCACCCGCAAGCCTTAAAGAAGGCCGTGGCGGAAGGGTTGTGCGTTAGCGCAGTGAGGCGCACGAAGCGCATGCGCGTGGCGAGCGCGAGCCGCTCCAGCACGCGCAGTAGCTGATGGCCCAGCCCTCGTCTCCTGCCACCGGCCTCCACTTGGACCTCGTAACTGAAATAAGTTCAAAGACAACGACATCTATTATATACATTTACGATGTTGGTCCAATACGTCCATTTTTTTTAAATACGTAATTTTCAACTTACGAGATACGATAGTTTTAAATATTGGCTAGGATAGTTCGGGCAGTCGTCTACCAGGTCTGTTAATATCCTATAAATAAAATCATCGGGTTGGTTTTTTAGAAGCTTTTGTCACAGGTAAAATATTTATATAACATTCACAGCGTTCATTGTTAATATTGAAGCCGCTGTCTTCCAAAATCTTCTGAGTAAAATGCAGTTATTGTTTTTGTCAAAAGAAGAATTCATTTTACACAACTGGCACCAAAATTACGAGCAATAGCCGGTACATTTTATTAATTGCTGAAAACTTAAAATAAGTTGAAACTACTTAAACAGATACAGAAATGTAAGCGCAAATAACTCATAAGTCCTAAAAGTCTCTGATGACAGCCTTTTTTGGTTACGAAATTTTTAAATACCTACATAAAAATAATCTTATTATGCTTAAATAATCACATTAGTTCGCTTTTTTTTTAGTATTTACATCAATGTACAAAGTATCTAAAATAATAAATATTAGACGATTCACTTACCAAAAAGACACTAAAATATATATAAAATCATAATAAATTTTGAGTAAACCAAGCTTTATCTTAATAACCATTTATAATATAAATTATATTATAATGAGGATACAAGAACCGACAAGACCGCTTTGTTTTATTATTATTAGCGGTAACAGTATGCCGAAATAAGAATTGTTAGATTTATATATTTCATAAAAAAATGTTGCCTAAATAGGAAAAAATATTTTTGACGCGTATCTAAGAATCTATTCACTCAATAAATTACAAATCCGAACATACACTTACATTTTCCCTACTAAAAAGCTTCAACTACACGAACGGGCACACACGACTACGCTTTAGAAATGAGTTCTTTTCAAATGTAGGTAATGCACTGAAGAAAGTGATTAATATTGACTGATAGCTGATATTATGCAGTTGCCAGCAGAAAGGTTGAAAGGTGGCATAAACACTGTTATACGTTTCTTATCTAGTTACTCGGGGTCTCGAGGAGCCAATAGTATAGAGAGCGTGGTGTAGAGCGGTCTTTTCGTAGATAGCAGGGATTTTGCGAGCCTTACATCGGCAATTAGCGATCGACGGCTGGAGGATGCAGGCGCGGGCTCTGTGGGTAGTGCTGCTCTGTGCTGCGGCGGCGCACGCGGCGCGGATACTCGCCGTTCTGCCTACCAACACCAAGAGCCACCACGCCATGTACGGCCGGATTATAGAAGCACTCGCTAAAAGGGACCATAACCTTACCGTCATCACGCATTTCACTATGGTAAGTATGCTTTGGTACCAACAAACTTTAATAACCTGATGGCTTCATTCGATACTCTCTGATAAGCGTTTCCATAGCAAATTTTAATTTTTAATAGTTTTTTTTTGTCGACCGTTGATTTAAATATAAAGTAAAAGGCGTTGATAGCAGAAAATGGTCAGCAATGTTGATTTGATTGATTAAACTGACTTTGGAAATAAATAACAAATATTGATTCAAGGATATGCAATTTCGCATTTGGTATACTGAAGGAATAAATACTAAATAGATACGTTCAATTATTACACACTTTTAAGTGTGGTAATGTTAAGTTCTTCCTTAGCCATTTTCCCTCTTCGTTAAGCCGCAAAAGTTAACAATGTAACGAAAGGGGCGGATAAAGCGAATATTATTATTTATTAGTATACTGACACATACATATTTGTTTATTTTAATATAACGATGTTCATAATACTTCACATTGATGTCTATAAAAATCTGTGCCAGTCATACTAACGAGACCATACGATTGAATTTGATAACAAAAAATCAATTCCTAAATATTTTTAGATACCACGTTCTTTATAAAACGCACATTTTACTTACGTGAGATCATTTTAGGTATACTAAATAAGTTTATGACATATGTACATTGGGCCTAGAGCATGACCTCCCTAAAAGAAGACAAACCCTACTACGTTGAATAAATAACCAAGCAAGTTTATTACGCGGACGTGGTTTAATATTCGTAGACGCGCCAGCCCGCTAGGAGCCGTACGCGTGGAGCGCGGGGCGTAGCGCAAACGACGTGTCTGTTTGACCTCTTGTCTGTCGCACGTCTTATCTTGGGCACGCGCTGCGTCTAGATATGCTTGCGATTTTGCATTCGCTCAATGCATCAAGTAGCAGCTTATTTGATGATCTCAGGCGCTGCGCCAACGTACATTTGTGTCATGTGTGGGAAAAAAAGCTTGTACTTTTTTTTTTGGTGACGGGGGGAAACCTTCACAAGGTCGGGTATTTATCATGGGAGTGATACCGGGTTAAGTGGGATTTGTACCGCACTAAAACCCCCTCGGTGACCTACCTCGGCGCATTTGGATGACGCCGGGATCTCCGGTGGAACGCACCAGAGTCCAGAGCAGAGCCCTTACAGGCGCGTCTCCAGCCTTATTTTAAAGACTTTTGCCACATGTGGCCGACACATGCTGATGGATGGTTCGAGCTCCCACTCTTGCCATCCACGACCCCGAAAGCCCCTCTTAGTCGCCTCTTACGACAGGTAGAAGATACCGTAGCTGTATTCTGGTCCCGAGCTACAGGGACGGGATACAAGCTACCAGTAAATATTTTATTTCATATAATCAATATATAATTATCGGGAAACTACGTCAGCAATTTATGCCACTAGCAACATTAACAAATTTTCTTACTATTACATTATATACTCAGCTACTACTATTTTTTTGTGTGCCTCGTCGGCAACGGGTAACCGCCACTTGTGTACGATTGCCCCTTCCACACAGCAACTATGCCTATAATGGCATGTCAGTAATAAAAAGTGTCTACATTTATGCAGCGCCTTATAATCTTTTAAACTGTTTAATTGTTACAGACCAACCCGCCCCCAAACGTAGAGGAAATAAGCTTAGCTGGGACGATACCTGAAATAGTGAACAATCTCACTTCACAAGAGAACTTCCTCAAGCCCGCCTTTATACGCAACTTAGAAACAATAATGAAAGAGTGCGTTAACGCTTGTGACATCGTAGCTCGAATGCCAGCTGTTAAAGCATTGATAAATTCAAAGAAGACTTTCGATTTGATCATAGTCGAGGTATTCGGAAGTGAATGTTTTCTGCCACTGGGTGAAAGATTTCAAGCTCCGGTAGTCGGTTTCCTATCAAGTGTCCCGCTACCGTGGGTCAACGAGCAACTAGGAAATCCAGAAGGAACCGCTTACATACCCTCTTATATGATGGGGTACGGACAACGAATGAATCTTTGGGAAAGGTTCACTAATACCGTTGCTGTTATTTCGGCGAAAATATTATATAAATACAAGTCACAAGTACCGTCTCAGGTAGGTGATTGCGACATACATTACATTACGAATCATCCAGACATCCCCGAATCGTATATATTTTTGGATATTAATATTCTTTTTTATTTAATAAAAGTAGCAAACGAACGTGCAGGCCCTCGTCATTGCAACCCATGGACATTCACTTGCAACTTCAGGCAGTACCTTAGTACTATCTGAGATCGCAAATAGATGCGTTGCTACTTCTGAGGACTACGATGGTAGCCTCGTATTTAGTGACCTCTAGCATCCACACATTCTTTCCGAAACACAATAAATTGCTTTACGGTAGAAATGGATGTAGCGGTGGTACTTCCACGGGCGGCACAGCCACCTAAGAGATAAAATAGTGGCAAACACCTATAGAAATAAAACGATGTGTCGTAACTCGTAACTACGTATTACTTAAACTATTGAAGGTTTTTTTATGATTAGTGAATATACGGCCACTGAAAATTTTAAAAAGAATCGAGATCCGGAAAAGATAAGGATTCGTCAAAGTGGAATTTGACAAGCTTAAATAATGCCAATCGTTGCAGGTGATAGCAGACAGACTGTTTGGCAGTGGACGGAAACTGGATTCCCTAGCTCAAAGCTATAGCTTAGTATTATCAAACAGTCACTTCAGTATTAACGAGGTGCGCCCATTAGTACCCGCCATGGTGGAAGTTGGGGGACTTCATCTGGACAACACGCAGATATTGCCAGCGGTAAGTGAATATAAAATCATTACAATGTTACTATCTACACTACCTACATTGTCCAGAGAGTAATGTGCGTTCATTCATTATTTGCATGATTTAATAATTTATTTCAATTCGCGATAACAAAACACAATATCATACAGCGTGGAGGCAAGTGGGTGATTTTGCATTTTATTATATAGGTCAACAATCCATTTAACAGTTCAATAGTTACATTTTACACACTAATTTAATCACCTACTCTACACAATACTACAGCAAGTTCTTAGATCTGCGATGTGTGTACCGAAAAATAATTGACCCACATTAAGCATTGTGCTGTTCAGGCCTGGTTATAAAGATGACCTTAGGCCCTTTTATTCAAGATAATGTCAAACAAATCAGTAAATTATAGGAAAATTACAATATTGATATTGTTTAAGAGCATTAGGAAATATTACGCCTCAATGTAAGCGGTTTGTTAGATGGAGTGCTCTGACCTGATTGTTCCTTCCAATACCTGGAGACTCAAAGGTTTCGTCACATTGTTTCACAATTGCTTTGGATATTTATTAAATCATTTGACGTTTCTAAGTATAGTGAAAGTGAAGAATAGTAAAGAGTAAAAATTGCTTTTAAAAAATTTGTCGAATCATTTTAGTACGCGCCATATTTAATGATGATGTACATGATTGTCGATCGAGTACAGATGGCATAGGATTCTTTTATTTTATTTACTTTTTGTAAATCTATAAGATTAATTTACATGTTGATGTTTTGCTTGTTTACAAACTGATTAATGGCTTTAATAATTTAATGTTAAAGTCTTCTGATGTTTTATATTTATTTTTAGAAATTAAAACGACTATTGGACGACTCTAATGAAGGATTCATTTACTGGAGCTTTGGGTCCATGTCGCGAATAGAAACGATGTCCAGCCAAAAGTTGTCACAAATATTTTCTGTTATATCGGAATTGCCACAAACTGTTTTGGTAAAAATGAATCGAGCTAACCTCCCTGGAAACTTAACTGTTCCCGAAAATGTTTATACTATGGAGTGGATACCTCAATTCAAAACTTTGTGTAAGTTTTTCTTAAGAATTCTATTTATATTTGTTTCTTAATTTACCGTACTTGCTGGAGACAAAACACTTTTTAAATGAACAAATTAACTATTTTTGTTCGATTGCAATGCACCTTCATATTTTGCCAGATTTTGTATACCCAAAGTATACAAAAAATAAGAATGGCAACTCTACCACAATGCCGCTTTAGACAACCGATAAATATTTAATAATAAGTTCTTAAACTTCTGATATAAGGCAGGTAACGGACTTTTGACCGAAAGATAATCACGAACTTTTTATAAACAGGTCATCCAAACATAAAACTGTTCATATCACACGGCGGTCTCCTGGGCACGCAGGAGGCGGTGGCGTGTGGCGTTCCCATGCTAACTATCCCGCTGTATGCTGATCAAGCTTTGAATGGAAGAGCCATGAGTGACCGAGGAGTTGCCAGGACCCTCTCCTTTGACGAGAGCGGACCTGACGCGTGGAGAGAAGCGTTTCACGATTTATTAACTGATACAAGGTAAATATAGATTAGGTATTTTTATACTGTTCATTAACTAATAGACATCAAAAACAAACTTGTTTCGTCTTACATTCTATCTATAACAAACTTTAATAACTCCGTTAAAAAACAAACATAGAGGTTATTGACACTAATATGAACAAAATTTTTGTTTAGATTTGAGTGTTAGATTAAATGAACTCTTTATCTTTAACTAGATGACTTCGTGAACCTCTTACCACTTAAAATTAATTTTATTGTAAGTCTTCATATGCGATTATAAACCTTTATTAATCGTAATTTTTTCATAAAATCCACTATTTTTATTACCAAAAAGACTATTTTTAAACTAATAACAATTAAAGACAATTTCAACCGCGCGAAGTGACGCCTAACGTCCACCACAAACGCCATCTATTGGAAGTTATACGAAGTGACAATTCTCTTTCAAAACTATCGATTTTTCGATCGTTTTATATATAAATTTTTATTTTATGTTTTTTAGAACCAACCCAGTAATGAGGCGAATAAAAAAATTTTTTGTCGGTTACAGTATAATAGAGATCAAGTCCAGTATCGATAGGAATAGGTACTATACGTAACGACGCTGTTAAAACATTACGTAAATCTAAATAGATTACATTTATATAATTTACTTAGAATAAAGGTATTACCAAAATAAATTTCAATAAGATATTTTTTACCTGTTTGGATTAGTCTACAACGACATTAACACGTACATAAATGAGTGAAATGAAATATGTAACAATTTTTAAGAAGCCAAATTCTTTTATTAAATTTAAATCACACAGAATCACGCGTAAACCATCATTAGACGATAGTGTGGACAAGCCTTTAATCGACCTTTTGACCACAATATGATTATTTTGTCGGGAGGCACTGAGCAGTAAAATGTTTGTTGTTTATCTTCAGAATTTGATTATTTCTTCGTGTCGACGACCCCAGGGAGTTATGAAGGTCACCGTGAATGATTTTATGTTAGGTAAATAAATAAAACTATCGCACGTAACATTCAACAAAAGCGTCGAGGGCCCCGAGGCAATGGTACACGCACACAATCTGCCGATATTAGCAGCGAAGGTCATACATGTATACTTCTGTGTGCGACCTTTTGTACTTCGTCATTGGGCAGCACTAAAATCTGTCTTATTGCTACTCTTACCGTCGTTAGAATGTTTGAACTTTAAGTGTTCTCTAATTATGTAAGGTTATGCCAAAGTTGTGTCTAAATTATCTAAAAAAAAAAGTGACTCCCTCTATCTACCTGTGTAGTAAGTCTGTACCTACCTTCCAGATTGATTTTAGGTCAGGCATTATAATTGAAGCCGCAATTCTTCAAATGGAAATATTATAATTGTGAGATGGTCCGTAACTTATTGACGTCCGAATTTCTCAAATCATCGAATTGAGATTTCGAAAATTTGAACGTTAAAATTGGCTGGAAAAAATTACACATAAAATCGGGTCTTTTTTCGGAAAACGTTCCCAAAAGCATTTGTGAGCATCTTCAAAAGTTGTCCGATTCATAATTTGACACATTACATGATTTACATGGGCTTTATAAAAAATTTAAAACATTCTTTAAAATCAGAAAGGTGATCACTCTCAATTTCATTACAGGTATAAAGAAAATGCTTTGAAACTACGTGACAGGTTCATGGATCGGCCCATGCCGCCTCTGGAGACTGGTGTGTACTGGATCGAGTACGTCCTCCGTCACCAGGGCGCGCCACATCTCCGCTCCCCAGCCCTGGATCTGTCCCTAACCCAATACCTCCTAATAGATGTCGCTTTTCTGAGCATATCAATAATAGCTATGGCCATTTACATCCTGCATAAACTGTTCAGATATCTATGCACAAGATGCATAAGATGGTGGCCCAAAGAAAAGATTGTCTTCGAAAAGAGACTTTTTAGAAGAAATATTAGTCTATTCCACTGCTTTCTTTGGATATATAAAATTAAAACGAATTAGTTTAATTATATGTATAACTAGGATAAAAGCTGAATGTTTGCCAAATGGTAATTTGTAAATAATGAGTTAGGTATTTATAAGAATATTTATTTCTCGCTCGATTGCTAATACAGCAATCTCAGAACAAGAACTTCGATGAGCTAATAAAACGCTATACCTGCATCCATTTTATATGAATACTTAATATTTTATGACGTCATAATTACTGCTAGTCAACAGACGGTTTTCTTAACCAATTCAAATAATATAATCTGATTGTTTGATTAATGGTGATCAAAATAAGCTTTTAAATAATGTTTAAAGCCTTATTTGAATTTAAAGATGTTTTCAAATTTGTTATTGATGATGTTAAAATTCCTATTGATTTTCTCTAATGTCATTAACTAAATTCATTTTAATTATCTGTTTAAGAACTTCATCGTTACGGATACCAAAATTTGGAAAATTATGGAATATATAGAAACTTTTTAAAAAATATTTATTGTATAAGCTTCTGCATTCCTAGTTATGTTTAGAACTCGGTAGCTCTTTATATTGCAGACTACATAGTAAGCGCTTATGTTGAGACATCTTGGATAAAATAGATGGTAGCATTTAATCTACTTAAAATGTTTATTTTGCAGACTTCCTATATATAAATTCATAACTTTGAGGAATACCATAATAGGCAAGACTGATCATAGCTATCAAAATCCACCAACCTTAAAAGAACATTACTTGTACCTAGTGTTTTTATTTTTTTACTGCCATTTAAAAATAATTTAATATGTTGAGTCTGTGTTGTATGAATTATGTACACTAATGTTATAAGGAGGTAAAGTTTGAAGTTTATAATTGTTGATGTTCAATCTTAAAATTTATCCACCTTATTTCAAAAATCATTTACTAGTGTAAACATAATTTACTTCCATATTTTTATATGGTAAGTGACTATTTATATTATCTTTGGACATATAAAAAAGTTCGTTATTGAAGTCGGAAATAGTGTTACCTTTTGGTAACTGCCATGGAGTCAACAGTACCATAAATTGTTCAATCTTTTGTTATAAGTTACATTATCTGTTTTGATAATTTAACAAGTCATTTTGAGGTGGATTTATCGACACGTAAGAAAACATTATGAGTATATTTAAAGATTACAAAAAAAATTGATTATTACGGGACCGCATTAAGTGTTGCAAGATTCGATAGTCCACCTGACCGAGGCTCTAGCCTGTGATACGACTTAAGCTCTCTATTGTGCATTATACAAGATATGTAGGTGTGACGTAGACATAAGTTCAGATTTAAATATTTTTGCGAGATTGACTATATCTATACACAGTACACACTATATATATAAGTCTGTTCACAAATAGATAAACCAAGATTCAAGATACATTAAATAAGAATTTGGGTCCGGGGTACCTGAAGGATTTTTTTGTTAAGGTGATAACTGTCTTTGACTGTGCAATTGGTCTATTTGTCGCATAATATAATGTAACATATTAAACAAAAAGGAATTTCACATACATCTTTAAAAAAAATAAACAATATATATATCACTTATGATATTATGAATAAAAATATTCAGTTTAGGATGATATAACTTTTTATATTGTCTTGTTTTTTATAGTTCTTCACAAACTGCAAAACCTCGGTCACAGCTACTTTCTTATATAAACCCTATTACATGTTAAAAGTTGCTTAAAAATGTATATGTATGCCCAGAAATAACACCAGTGAATTGTAATTGTAAGTTATTAAATTATTGTCTGTTATATATTTTACTTTCATTTAAGAGAGTACACTTAATTGAGCAGTTTCATTGAAGCTGAAGCTTAAAGCTTCTCAGTTTCAATTGAGATCACAACCCCGATTGCATATGGCATTCATCGCCTGAATCCATATGTGAATCATCATGGATGGACTGGGAGAGAATGCCTTAAGGCACTATGTTCGCTCCTTGTAAGGTATTTTACAAATAAGCTTAAATAAATAAATAAACAATTTATTGACAATTTCACACGACCTCATGGGATGAAAGAATCACAACTATGCATGGCACAGCTGTCAAAAGATAGTTCCATCACAAACGCCATCTATTAGAAGTTATCTGAAGTGACAATTCACATACAAAATAAGCAATTTCGATCTCTTTCATTTCTTGGGTTTTCTCTAACATTTATTTTTTAACCACTCTTATAGTGAGACGAATAAAACAAACATTGAATTATTAAACTTTGTTGTGCCATTATCGAGGTTTTGAGAGACTAACACACGCGAGTTGATTTTTTATAAATAAAGATCAATGTTATGCTAATATTCATATTAATTAAAAATAATAACTTCAATATTACTTCATCAGGTTTCTGTTGAATCCCCACAACACCTGGTCCACTACTTATATGATATCAATAGAAATACATTAGGCCTACCAGTATACTACAGGATCTCCAAAGTCCATATCAAATCTGAAGTGTGAGAATGCCAAGAGGTTGTCTTTCCGGTCTTTAGCTATGAGGTACCAAGCAACATCATCAGTCATCTCCTCCACTTTGCGCTCTCGGTTCCAGCCCCATGCACACGTTTCATACCTGGAATTGTAAATTTACTAATTTTAATTGGTTTATTTAGTGGATACAGCTTTTATTGTTAGGAATTGTACATAAATTTTGTAATTTTTTTTTATTGAATAAAAGTAGCAAACTAGTGTGCAAGCCACCTGGTGTTAAGTGGTCACTGCAACCCATGGACATCCACTTGCAACTTCAGGCAGTACCTTAGACTACCTGAAATCACAAATAGATGCATTGCTGCTTCTGAGAATTAAGATGGTTGCCTCGTTTTTAGTGAACTCCAGCATCCACACCCTCTTTCCGAAACACAATAAATTGCACAGCAGGTTCATCTGAGGCGGTATAACTTCCCTGAGCTACAGCCTACCACCTATAGAATGTCTATAGAATCTATAGAATTTTTTCGTAGCTTCTGGCTACTGAACCTCATCATAATGTTTAATGTGTTTTATTATTGTACCTAATTTACATCACAAACACTGTTCCAGTCTGTTACTGTCATAGTTTATGTTAATAGCAGAATTCAGTTTAGTTGATCTGTACTTCTTGGATTTTTGAAACTTAAGTGGCAGTTTTATTTGAGTTACAATTTGATTTTTATGTCATGTATACAATATATGTCGTAAAGTTATAGAGCTAACAAAATAATATTGTACTGCAGACTTTTTTCTAATAAATTCAATAAAATGTACAATTCTTACAATGTTTTCATATTCCTCTCTGTCAGATCTATTGCCCAGTCTAATACATTTTTTTCGAGTTCTGTGACTCTCTGAATGTACATATCAACCTCCAGCTCTCTGCTTCTATGGACTAGCATCTCCTTGCACAGTACAGACATGTCTTGAAGCTTGTTGGCCGCGGTTACATGGGCCATGCCGTCAGCTATTCGACGCTGTTCCATCTTCCGCGCCTGTCGCTTCTCTTTACTCTTGTTGACGGAAGCTTGTGACTTTTTCTGAAGATTGTAAGTAATGAACAAATGAAAAAGCGTATAAAACAAAAGCATTTACGAACTAAAAGTAATAAAAAATACTGCACAAGGCTATAAAACCAAGTCAGTAAGTAGTTTCAATAGTTTTTAATTTATTTAGGAATATTTAATAAGAGGTATTTCCGATGATTTTCTTTAGAAAAAACTTTATACTATTATATCATTACACTAGCATGAATAAATTGAAAGAAAGATATAAAACATTTACATGTTAATGAGTGTTATAGACTGCACTGACTATAAAATAGGTGTTTTTGTTATAGTATATCACTAAACTCACCCCCATTATTATTTGTTTATGAATAAACAATTGATGTATCTTATATTAATATGTTTATTTGCGTATGTTTCTTAAAAAACTGAAATTTTTAACAAACAAACGGCGCGAAACATTTATCAATAAATGTATATGTCACTGAGTACATTTTGTATGTCGTTGTCAAGTGTCT
>DWNH01000869.1:0-12964 GCA_018249895.1 Tiana niger
TAGATACCTAGCGAATAAACAAGTAAGAACATAGTCATGACTACTTGGCGCGTGTAAGCGCAGAGTTCTACATATACTCGTATAAGAATGTACTGTTAGTTTGTAGGGGGCACGTTTCTGTGTGTATACGTTACACTCTAGTTCGTATGAATGCATGTTTAGCAATAGTTAATATATATAAGATAGATATTTAGCAATGAAGTCACGCAGCTAAATACTTTATTTTAAAAAAGATGAGGGCTTTGTGGGACGACTGGTAGATATGAAACATCTTAATAATGTACACTTGAAATTGAAATATTATTTAAAAGAAAAAGAAAAAAAATATTTTTTAAAGAAGACCGCGTATCTAATTGTGTCCGTACACAAGTCCGTACACTGTGTACAAGCCGCGTGGCTTGGTAAGAAATATAGATAATTTGCTCTCGTCGTTTTATGAATGATTATAAAAAGTTAGGTAAAAATGATTCCATGCGGTGGTTGTGCACAAAATTATTACTATTATCAGCTTAATAAATTATAATCGGCCGTCGTAAAAGCAGCGAATGTTAAGCAGGAAAGGAGGATAGAGACGTCGTTTTGGCGACATATACGTGTTGGTAGAGCATAATTTCGGTTTAAATATAAAGTGATGATGGGCAGACTGCTTAATAATGGCTGTTGCGAAAGCAGCGAACAGTTCGCGAAAATATCAGGTTGGGGAGGGGGGCGTGGGATAGAGGTTTTGGCGACATATGTATACATAGTGGTAGAATGTAATTTCGGGTTAAATGTAAAGTGGTGATGGGCAGACCAGTGGGCGGTGGAGGCGCGCGCGTCGCGGCGCGGGCTGGCGGCGCGCGTGCTCCGCGCCTTCCGCTCGTTGAAGCACTTGCTCTCCCCGCCGTGCCCGGGTGCGTTGCGTGCGCGCACGGAACGCTTCGCTTTTATTTGTTATCATAACACTCATCATATCATTTATACTTCGATTATGTTGGTGAATCTGTTTGTCATTATATAGATATATATTTATGTAGATGTTTTAAGGGTTTCTTTGTTATAATTATTTAGAAAAATTTACTTTGTTAACCGGATAACTTACTTTCTTGTCAACACATACATAACTACGTAAGGAACTTACTTTTTTCTCAACACGTGGAGATAATGAAGAGGAACGATTGTGAGAACGATCTGGGCTTACTACAAAATGAAGGAATGCATCATATTGTAGGTACAGATTATGTAACAATACAATTTAATGTAGGCGGGTCTGTCCTTGTTCTAAGTGCGCCCTATACTGTCAATAAAAAATATGGAAAGTTACATTTTTAGTTCTACATTTCCAATAGCGTTATTTTCTGTTATATTCATATCTCCTAATATTATATACTAAAGATAGATTTTGAGTGACTTAAATCAATGTTAGTGTTTATGTACTTGACGCCCTGTGACGCGCTGGTTCATCATTCGAACGGTCCTGGGTTCGATTCCACTCGGGGCAGAAGTTTAAATGATGAATTTAGATTTCTGTTCCTGGTCTAGGTGTCAGTGTGATTGTCTTTGTGTGTGTCCATGATACCCATGACACAGGCAATACTTGTGTGGGGCTGTGAGTTTGCATCGTTATTATTATTATTTTAAGAAGTGTATTTGCTAGTATAATGAAAGTGTATTTTCATGTATATCATTGTATTTGTTTTCATGCCATTTGTTTTTGTTTGTGAGCGTCGCGTTGGTTTATAAGTAAATGCAATGTAGCCAATATAATACCCTTGGAAATCATCCATCACTGACAGTCATTTGTTATACAACATATTAGTTTGCCGTGTTTATCAGGTTTATCACACAGATAAAACTGCTTCGATCATTGTGACGTAAATGCTGTAAACATAGCTTAATAAAATTTATCAATTCCATTTCATTTTACTTACATTCCATGAAAAATTACAATCATTATTAATTCGTAGAATGGAGTGCGATTTAAGTGTTTTCTATTTACACGGTATTATAGTTTTTTGGAACTGCGTTCCCACTGAGATACATATCTACATATGTACATACATTCATTTTGACGATATTATTGTTTTGCATGAGTGTGAATATTTAATTTAATTATTTTATTAATTATTGTATGTTAATCTTAGACATAAAGCGCTGTTACAGTTTAATAGATCTCTTTAAGAGAAATAATTTTATTTTTAAACAACTCGATTTTTATCGATTTAAGCTAAATTATACAAAATTAATTATATACCAAAACCTTCCACATAAATCATTTCGTCTATTGTTAAAAGCTGTAAGAAAATCCGGTTCGTAATTTTTGAGTTTTTCGAGTTCAGACAGGCACAGCATAGTTTAGTTTTGTATGTATCGATATTAACATAATTGACAAGGAAGTCACTAACGAGAAAATCAATTGATATATTATTAATGAGTTCTAAAAACAACATATGTATATAGATTTTATGAGTTAATAATTCAAAAATGTTATAAGATCGTTACGCAGTCGCAGTTTTTTTTATTGAATAAAAGTAGCAAACGAGCGTGCAAGCCACCTGGTGTTAAGTGGTCAGTGCAACCCTTGGACACCCACTTGCGACTTAAGGAAGTACCTTAGTCCTACCTGAAATCGCAAATAGATGTGTTGCTACTTCTGAGAACTAAGATCACACACCTATCCACACCCTCTTTCCGAAACACAATAAATTGCTTCACAGTAGATCTGGGTGTGGCGGTGGTACTTTCCCGGGCGGCAGCCTATTATATAACCTATTTAATTGCTTGACGAGTGATTGATTTTTTTATTACTTCAAACGAAAAAGGAATCTTAACTTAATGTGTCGTCCAAGTTATATTTTTAAGTGATGTTTAGCACTCTCTTTTGTACATACAAGCCATGCTTTAAATTGTATTGTGTTTGGTTTCATTTCAATATTCCTTTTTACTCGCTTTTCTGTAATATTACTCCCGATTAGTAATGTAGTAGGTATAGTAGTAGTGATGTAGTACAGTTGATAAATGATAATTTAAACCATAAATAAACAAAGTACAAAAAATATTTGAAGGACAATTTACATAATACCTTTAAATAGTGCAAGAACTGATGGTGTAACTGATTATTGATTCAACTCAGTCTCATAAAAATATCAATAATTACTGTTTCCTATTAGGTATATGCATTTGTTGTTGATAAAAATAAGAATAATCTTAAAGTACACAGACGCTTTTATAATGATTTGTACGTTGAACAAAAACGTAAGAAAATCCTCTTTAAAATGATTTAATCGATATGCATTCACGTAAATACAATTTTAATTACAATTTTATGGTCAATTAGTGAAAGAACATGATAAAATATGCGTGCACATATTCACATTAAATGTATACCACTTTGATTATATTTCTTTGTTCCTGTACAGATATCTCTTCTATATCTCCACTTTTCGTTGTTATGTAAAGTTCTTTAGAACGTTACTCAATACAGAGATATTTTTCTAGAATACCAAGGCCGCAACGGACAAGATTGCAGCAGTCCGACGGACGCGCCGCGGACCGCGGACGGCGAACAGGAGCGCGCGGCCGACACCGCGCCGCGGGAGCCGAGCACGAACGGCCTGCACGTACACAATGCGAGGTTACGTGCATACGGGAAGAAGCTCGCCTTGTTCATTCCTAAGGTGAGCTGTTCATAACTGTCCACGGTTCACGTGGAAGCTGTTGTTTTGTTATCTTAATGTAACTGGACTGAAATAAATTAAATAGGTTACTTCATAATAGTATCTGTTGCGTACGTCAGAGGGATGTCAGTACATTTTGAACGACACTCCGTTTCTCTCAAAAACTCTTGCCATAAAAAAAATTGTCGTAGTAGTAAGTAGTTATATTAAACAAATTAAAAACGCGGTTACGCAGGCTACGGTTCCGAACTGACAATAATAATACCTATCAGTATCGTAGAAGATCAAATGAAGGATAAAGATTTTTCACAAAAGAAACTAAAACGCTCGTATTATCGTAGCTCGTATATATACACGTTCGGAGCCTACTTAGCCGGTGGCTACGCCCCTAGTAATTACTAGTTTAGCCGGCAAAGTGAACGTCCTAAGTTTGTGTAGTAAGAGATAAAAGAGCAAAAGGACCGTGTATGTTAATGTGTTGCGTACGATGAACAGAGTGGCGGCAGCCGGGCGGAGGAGGGCGGGGCGTCTGGCGGCAGCAGCGGCGACTCTGTGTTCACACCGGGCACGGAGCGGCGTCTGGAGCGGCTGCCCGCCATGCTGGGCGCGCCCACGCACGACGTTTACCTCGGTGGCTCCTTCCCGGTAACTTTTTTTTATTATTGAATAAAAATAACAAACGAGCGCGCAGACCACATGGTGTTAAGTGGTCACTACAACTTTCCATAGGTTAGGACACGCAAGAGGCTGACCGAACTCTAGTGACCGACTCTAGCCACGGTAACACTAACAGTGTCGCCTGAACAGTTTTTAAGAAACCGCGGTAATGTTCGCGTGGTGCCGTTTTTAAATTTCATATACATTTCTTGTCCTATTATTATTCGTAGTTATAAATTACGCACCTTGTTTACTCGGCATTGTTCTATCAACATTTTGTTAACATAATGAACCAGACCTGGGTAAGCGATGCGTGTACCCTACGATGACTGAACATAACAAATAAAAACTCGTAATTTCAAAATAAGGACATAAATCACCAAGTCTTCCCAAAGAATGCGTCATAGCATATGCCAGTGCTGACTAAATCTTTTGTTGGAGTGCGCATAACAAGAACTCAAATTAACCCCTCAGTTCCTTGGTAATTTATAATGAGCAAAGGTCGCGAACACTGACTCATGAATGACACTAAATGTTTTAAAATTATTTTTCCGCATTGTTACATGTTATTATTGTGCACGAGCTGATGCCCGTTACTTGCCTGGTTGTGGCACATACTGTGATGTGGCTTAAATTAACATCTTATACGGTGTTGCTTTAAGCCATTCCTGTACCAAATGTCATCAAATTCTGTTCAGTAGTTTTTGTGTGATACGAGCACAACAAACAGATAGATTATTTTCTTCAACGGGAATTAATTTCTTCAACTTTTCCTTTTACGTTCAACTCGTCTTACGTACTAATAGAATGGAAATTAAGAATCAGTTTTTTTTTGTTTTGTGTTTACAAAAATTTTACAAAACAACGAAAGGGTCAGTTTTTTTATTGACAAAAATGTCTTAACAAATTTTTAAATTACAATTTGTAATTAACTTCCAGATGATGGATTAGTTATAAAAATTCGTTAAATATTTAAAATTTGAACAATTCGTAGAGAAAATTAGTATTTTTTTTTATTAGTGTGAAATCTAACTATGTTATACTAGACGTATATAAAGTTATGTGGTGTTCTTACTACATGTTCTCTACACAGTTGAAATAAATCATCATTGACTTCACAGTCAGGCAGCACGCGGCCAGAGGAGATACTGCGGCGGGAGGGGTTCACGTACGTGATCCCGCGCGCGAACGACTACACGCGCATGTTCTCAGCGCCCGCGCGGCGCACCGCTTCCGCGCACCCCGAATCGCCGCGCCACGACAAGAAGCCGCGACAGAACTCCTCTAACACTACACCTCCGCGACAGAACTCTAACACTACACCTCCTACGTCGCCGTTAGACGACTCTGTGCAACTGAGGGAGAGAGTCGAAAGCGATCGTTCCGGAGACCGTTTGAGCGCGTCTGACTTTTACACAGTCACGGAGGACGTCACCCCGCAACCTTTCAAAGGTAATTATTTGTATTTTTTTGATCTGGTTATTTTTATATTTCAGTGGACCTAAAATTTCCGCTCAAGCACCTTAGTCTTATGAAAATAATTATAGTGAAATGGCCTCCCGCTATACTGTTGCTTGGTGTTTAAGTAAAGTTGACACTTGCTCCTACAGTATGATACAGACAATAGGCCTGCACTGTGTCTTAGATAAACGAAACGTCACCGGCCATGAGAGAAAGAGAAATGTGTGCTCGCACCTCGCTCTCTTGCTTCTACAGTAATACATATACGAAACGTAATTCTCTCTTTCTTTCTCTCTTCACTAACTTATATCTCCTATATCTCCCTCTCAATTTCCGTTCGCCTCGCCCGATCACAAACGTGCGTACAGAATTTTTACTTAAATAATTGGCATTATGTTTCTGTACAGGTACATACGATGAAGACTTGCTGCTGGGCTCGCGCGTGCTGGTGTTCGCCATGTCGGGCGAGGCGCCGTGCTTCGCCGCCATGGTGCTGGCCGCGCACTACATGGGGCTGCGGCCGCACGCCACCGTGCTGCTCGTGCAGCCCATGGACCCCGCCACGCAGGATGTGTGTTTACAGCTTTATTCAATCACACTATTCGTGCATTTCTATATGTCATTGATACTTTAGGTTTTTTATTTTTGGGATAACATACACCATACGATCTCCTATTTGGCAGTCAGGTGTGCTAATCACTACACCACAAGGCCCATCTAAAATGTTTGAGGATTACGATCCACCTTAAAAATTCATTTTGTTCATACTACCTCAGCACTATTTTCAACAAATCTGCAATAATTCTAATCTATTTAGATCAACACATAATGCTAGATTTTTATCTCTGTAAGTGGAAGCATCGTAAGTGTGATGGTCCAATTTGTCCAACAGTACAGCGAGATAGCGGTGAAGGACTACAACCGCGGGCGTCACTACCTAACGGACCTGGCGCGGCGTGCGGGTGTGCCCGTGTTCGACGACGTGCCCTCCGCGCTCGCCTGCGTCGTGTCGCGGTTACGCGCCGCGCTATAGCCGCTTATAACAAACAACAGCTGACTCAGTTAACATTGTAACTGATGAGCCTGCCGCGTTCGTTTACATCGTGTCAAGTCTACACGCCGCTCTAGCTGTGTTTAACGAAAATATATCAGTTGATTCAGATAACAGTTCATGCCGCGTTGTAACTGCGCACTGGAGCTTTACAGCAGTGGTTGTACTGGCTAGTTGATACTACTGCAAGAGAACTACGGAATATAATTATATGTATGTAGTGTGCGTAACACTGCTCTGCAATGCAAGGACTGTGTGGAACACATGTCTAAAACAAATATATTTCTTATGAGACTGTTGATACAGATAGGAACACACTGTAAGAATATTAAAACACGCAGCAAATAAGTAATAATACTTAATTTAAACTAAATTATAATAGTAGAAATCAATATTCAATAGTTATCCATTACGTAACAAAATCGCAATTTACTTTTTGTATTATTCTGATGGCAGTAGTCATGATTAACTTTAAAAAACGTCGAAATTCATGTATACGCAAATTTAAAATCAATGCTCAAATTACATGCAGAGAAGCACGTAGGATATAAAATCGCATAAAAAAGATATCTATTTGAGATATTGCTTGATAAGCATTGTACTAAATGAACGTATCGAATAAATACAGTTGTTTAGAAAGAGTAGCAAATTTTTATAAAGAATTTTGTTATGGAGGTTTATATAATAAAAACGGAGACGGTCAGCTCGAGGTGTGAATTCGACCAATATTTTACTAGGCCATGGATTGGTTTTATCTAATTTACTAGCACAGTAATTTTGCCAATATCTATGTATGTTTCTTTAATTACCTCGCCGGCATCAAGTCAAATTTTTATTAATAGGAAACAAACGAATTTGTAAGCCACCTGGTATTAAGTCTCTGCATCTCATAGACATCAGCAGTATAATCTGACGTCGTATTTACGTGTTGCTATTTCAAAGGGTAAAGTCACCTTAAATTTTGCATGTCTTCAGTAATATATAAAACTTTCACTAGTAATACAAACTCCCCTGGCAACTACACCTTTTCTACTGCATAAAGTGCTTCACAGAATAAAGAAGCATAGTGGTTCTTGAAATATTGTCAATATTATGTGTGTGCCACGGGCTTCTTTGATAAATATAACTGTGTTGTGCTGTGTTTGATAAATATAACTGTAAACCGGATTTGTTTGTTGTGTACTGAATGTCAACGGTGGTTTTGTCGTAACATAAAACATGTGACCGAAATGGATAAACCAATCTTCTTAGTTTATAAAAGTTAAAAGGATTTTCATTAATTTTCTTTAAATTCTCTTACCAATTTTAAATAATTTTTTAGTTTATTTACTTTATTTACAGTTACACCTTAATTAGACGATATTCTTTCCTAACTTATATTTTTTGTTGCATCTAATGTTCACTGTTAATATGGGAAAGCAAGCCACTTTGCATAGAAAGTGACATCCGCCAATGAATAAACATGAATGAACAGCCAGTTACTACAATAAAGTGAATTAGCGCTAGCTAGAGCTAAATGCGCGACGTAACTACATATTATGAAATAATTTTGAATTAGCATAAGTTTAATCCAAAACATTACATTATAGTTTATGACAAATGCCTGTGTGAGATCTTAATCACACATCTAGTATAATAATATAAATGTATCAACTGGTTTAAAATTGTGAATCTCATCAGCCGTTTTCTTGTAACATATGAGTATGTGCCCTGAATTATATATGAGGAATTTCACAGTAAATTATCACAAACTGTAATAAAGACATCACAAATTGTACCCATCATACAAGCCGTAGGTTAGTCGCTCGCGTGCAAGAGTCTCATATGCGTGTACTTATTTCTGAGGCCTTTCCATACGACGCCGTTCAAGGGAATTTAAACTGTTAATAATTTGCAAACATGTATCAGATAACTATGTACAATATGTATTATGTATTTGCGTCAAAACACAATGATATCACAGGTAAGTTTGGTTTCTTTGGAACAGTGTCGTGTTGTAAGGGCCTTAAATTATTTTAATAACGTTTAGTGTAGTACAAACAAGTCTCTCTTTTATTTCGTCACTCTCTATTGTATTATATTAGATTTAACTGTAGGCACTAATTTTAAACCTTTTAACTAATGTATGCCTGAGCAAGAGTGAACTGCAGTGTAGAGAGGTTGTCATTATGAGTATATAACAAATTTCTGTGATGAACTTGTTAGAAAATTTTATTGTGAATTTTCAATGCATAAATGTAGTTTTATAGCTGTTATAAATTAGGAGAAATAAAACAAGCAAACTGAGAGTACCAGAAACATGTTTAGTGAAATCTTAACATGACAAATGCATATGTCAGTACACAATGTTAAGTATTTAGTGGATACTATGTATTTCTATAACGACATACTTGCATTAGATAATTTAAGGTCTTGAAGGAGCGCGGTTTGAATATTAACTGCGGTGTAGTAAACTTAATGTGGATTATAGTTTTCATTACAATTATAATTTAGTGGGTCTCTTAGACAATTCTCTCAAATTAGATCTTTGTATTGACATAGTGCTGGTAATATAAATTTATGGATATAAGTAATATTATATAGCTAACGTTTGGATTAAAGGAGAGTACAAATATATCTTGCTCATGTAGCAAATTTAAGGGTATGTTGTAATCAATATTTGAAACTTTCTACTATTATTATGATAAAACACTTAATTATTACGTCATCTTATACTCATTTTTATATGTAACGAAATTTTAGATTACTAAAATATTTGATATGCAAAATAATTATTAAAACATGTTTATGCTTGGAAACTGGAATTTTATAATCAGGCTTCTGAAGTCTCGGTTCCATACCTATAATAGGTATAATATAGTTAATATTAGGTAATATAGAATAAAAAAAATTGACCCACTGTCACTAAAATATTACAATTTTATATATTCAGCAAATATTATTTGCTAGTCACACTATCCTTTAACCTGTATGAGTACTTTGTAATATTGTTTGATAGTACAAAAATTAATTTATAGAAAAAAATATTTCATATATTAATTATTGTAATTATATGCCATGTACGCTTATTTTAAACTAAAAACATCACATGTAAATATAGAAATTCGTAATAATTATTGTGTTTCATTTCATTTTTATTTTATTACTTTTTTCATTTCAATAAATATACTAGTAATAGTAAACCTTTTACATTTGAGTGCTTTACTAATTAATTGGTTTATTGAAATACCTTACAATTAAGGACAACATTTTATTTCAATTAATACCTCGTGACGCCCTCCAGGAAAAGGACATTAAAATAAATTATAAATGGAGTTCTATAATTTACCTCTGCAAAATACAATTATTACCCGAAGCCTTACATGATTAATAAAGGTTTCTGTTGTTAGAAAACAGTCATTTTCTGTTTATCTTTTCTCTGCTTCTGTTCTTTCGCAATCTGCTGTTCCTTAATCTTGAGGTTACTAAGTTCTTTATTTTTCTCTGAGAGTTGTTGACTTATGCTCCTGTGGCCACTTGTTCCTGACGGGTATTTCGCTAAAGAACTGTTCAACTTCACTATTTCAAGTTCCACTCGCTTACTTTCCTCTGCTGCCTTAAATTGTTCTATATTCAAATCTTTGCTAGTGGACTGTTTT
Organism: Tiana niger; assembly: GCA_018249895.1. Taxonomy (NCBI): domain Eukaryota; kingdom Metazoa; phylum Arthropoda; class Insecta; order Lepidoptera; family Hesperiidae; genus Tiana; species Tiana niger. Next base: position 10,464 of record DWNH01000869.1, read on the forward strand.
AAATCTACAAATGATTTGCTAGTTGATTCTGGTTTGTCTGATTGACTACCTAGAGTTTTGTTAAGGAAATTAAATACATTCCTCTTTTCCCTCTCTTTCTCTCTTTCGTATGCTCTTTGATGTCTTTCCTCTTCTCTCTTCTTCAACTTCTTTAGCTTTTGTTCCACCTGAAGTGTTATGTAAGGCAATTAAGATAACCGCAATTTTTTAATAAAGAAGAAGCAAACTAACAGACTACACTATCACTATAATATTACAATCTGTATCATAAAGATTATCTACTTTAGTCCTATTCATCCAAGGATCAAATTTAAAGAAAGAGAGCATAAACAAGTCAGCACTGGCTCCTTAATCCGGTCCTAACGTCACAGTTGGAGGTGTAACTAATTATTTCGTCGTATTTTTTTCAATTCCTGCTTGTGTATTTATTTGCTGTGTAAGATATAACGATTGGGAAGTTCAACAACTAAAACATGAAGTATTGCGTCTATAGCATTAGTTAAGTATAAAGTTACCTGATTTGATTGATTTTTGGACTTTCATTGAGCGTATTTCATTCACCTTGAATGCACAGGCCTAGTAGCCTAGTTTGGGATCAGATGACCGTGTGTGAGTTGTCCCAAGATATTTATTTATTTATTCAATAAAAAGAAAAAAATACACATGTACGGCTACTTTCTTATTAAAACAAAAAAAAGAATTAAAACCTTGTGATGTATAAAACAATTTCATATACCTTAAGCGGGTCCCGGTTAGCCAGGCTCTGCGAGAGCGCCAGGCAGTGGTCGAGGGAGCGCGCGCGAGGCGCGGCGCACGCCTCCACGGGCAGCACGCGGCCCGCGCCCGCCGCGCCCAGCCCCGCGCCTGGCACGTACCCCATCGCCAGCATCAGCTTAGATCCTATGCCCTGCCGCCATCATGAATTTTTGTTTTTATTGAAAAGCGACACGAACTATATAACACAATAATTAAGTAAGAAACAAAATAACGTACATAATTTCACTTTAAAAACTTTATATGTATTGATGCTGCTTTCAACTTCATTATAAGGATGAAATGAATAAATAAAACAGTACATACTCACTCTAGTATGTTTCTCCCATTCGCCAAGAGCCGGCACATTGTTTTGCAAACTCTTCTCAATTAAAAGTTCACGATTGTCTTCACTGTCCACGCGGCTTGTTTTATATTCTGGATATTCTGTGTCGCTCAGATCATCATCATCAGTGCTGGAGTCTTCATCTTCTTTAGCTATAAAAATTCAATTTAAATTAAAAAAAAATTACAATCTAAATTGCTAACTAACTGCTAAAAAATCAGCAGATATTCATTGAAAGGATTCTGAAGCATGCCCATCCCTTCTAGCATGTTGAATAGTAGGTATCTAAAAATGTTACGTTAGTAACTGAAAATGTTGTATGTGCTAATGAAAATGTAATTATAACATCTTCAATATGATATAATTTAGGGGAACATTAAAAAGAGTTATGGTTAAACTGCTATTAAAGTTATGGTCAATCATATTAATGGTTCTTATGTGTATTCCACTATTAGCTTCATTACATTTATTTAGTTGTAGCAACATTTGGTGTATAGTCTCTCTCGCCTGTCATGACAATCTCTAAAAATACTATACATCTAAAATCTAACTAGTAACAACTTTGATAACATACTCACTGCTAAGTGGGAAAATTTCTTCAAATTTAACAAGGTATTTTTCTGGTTCTGATTTTCTTTTGTCGCCTGATTTCACACCGTGCTCCAAGCTCACCATACAAGATGTCTTTTCAATGTCCATGTCTCTTACAACTGCTCTATGCCATAGATAATATTTTTCAGTGGATTTTTTTGCTATGCTTATGTCCTGTATTAACATTTTTAAGACATTGTAAATTTTATTTATCATTTGAAATTACTCATATTATATTCATATTTTTTATTGCCCCTGTGGGATGTAATTAGATATACATTAAAATAATACCCACCTCATTCTCTGGTGGTTTCAATTTTAGTAGAACTCTGCTACCAACTTTTAAAGATGCATAATCTGGTTCTATTGCTTCTTGTAAACTAGACAACTGTACAGTGACCCCATGAGAATATCTAAAATATATAAAACAACTTCATAGGTTTTAAACACTAATTTCAAGAGGTAGCAAAATGATTCCAATAGAATCTCACGTGCCATTAACATTATAAACATTAAATATAAATTCTTATACTCCATTAAGAAATAAATACAGGATCTTGTTATATTAAACTCACCTACATTGTTCATCGGTGAACTTGCATTCACCATCCAGAAAGAACGGGCATGGCAACATTTCTGCATGTGTCGGATGTGTGTAAAGAACTTGAACCTAGAATTATATCCATGAATTTTTATTTACTTATATATTATAAGAAATTTATATTTTTAAATCAGTTCGACGACCCATGTGGTGTAGTGGTTACCATGCCGGTCCACCATTCGAAGGGTCCTGGGTTCGATTCCCGGCGGG
>DWNH01000870.1:0-12964 GCA_018249895.1 Tiana niger
TATCTCCATCACTTTCTTGCAATTTTTTCTTGCAAATATGATTTACCGTATCAAGTGGTTTTTTTATAAACTGATTTGCCCAATAATACGGGTAAAGCGTTTTATAGGGTTTTTCACCTTAGGCTTAAAATTTGAACAGTTTTTATCCCATATAAGGTGGCCTTTTGGGTCCTTGCCTGCGATACTAAAGACCATGAGAGAGCGACACAGCAATATTAAAAGGCCCGGCACGACAGAGGTGCCGTGGGGTCAAAAGCTATTTATTATTCGGCTAACCGTTCTCTTATCCGAACCTTCCTGGATCTGCAGATCTGCTGATTAGACAAAACTGTTTTACTGAACTGAATACGCAATTGTCTTTTTGGCATTTGCTGCTATGATAATCTTTATAGTAAGACGTTGTAGGGATTAATTTGACTTTCTCCTAAGATATTGGAGTATGATATGGGCTTCAGTTCGTGTCAATGCTGACTTTTCTTCAACAAGAATTTTTTTTTAATTTCTAACGCTTATTATTAAAAGGCTCGGACAGATAATTAACCACTTCTGTTAATTAAACGAAAATATAGAGGATGGAAAAAAAGGTTTACTTATAACTTCAAAGGAAGTCAATCCTGTAGTATTGTAGACGGGCTTTTCATTCAGCAATATTGTGGCGAAATGCTTGACTGTTCCAGTATACAATGATCTTTTTAAGCACCAGTAAAACTGAATCGAGTTTTTTCTACTTATAAAGCAAATGGGTGCTATAATTTTTTAGCAAAATTTTTGTGGATAGCAAAATTCCATTGCTAAAAAACTTTTAACTTTTTCAATACAAATTATTCTTTCGAAAAATGTATCAATGAATTTGGATGAAAACGCGTTTCGCAATGAATTTTAAATAAAATAGTGTTTGGTGAAAGGAAGTTTAATTTAATTTTCAGTTTTAATCTTAAGTCGCTTGTCGATAACTTGTTATATAATTTTATCGAGATTAACACGCGATCTGGTGGAAGAAAAATGACGCTAGACCGGAATTTAATTACAGCTTTGTAGTGTTGTGCACGTTCCGTATATGTTTTAAGTTGTAACGCGACTAAATAATGACTCTTAGGAGTTAGGTTGTTTTGGCTATTGTTAAGTATATTAGGGAAGGTTTATAAGTGTATTAAGGAAGGAACTGTCATTATAATTTAGAAAAGCGCGCGCTTTAAATGTGTTGATGTCGTAATTTTATTTTAAAATGCGAATGTTATTTTACTTTTTAAATTATCGCCTTCTCATGGTTCATTATATTTCTTGAAATGAGCCCGTAATATAAATACAATAAATATAGACTCGTAATAAGTTACTCTGCTAGTAATTTTTTTTAATGAGCAGTGATTTAATTTCAGACTACCGATCAGGAGCGTCCGGTTCGATTCCCATAATCCACTCAAATGTGCGTAGCTTAAAATAATTTTTGCTCTTTTGTAAGGAAAAAGCGTAAATAAAACTACGTACATACATATGTACCTAAGAGTTCTCCATAACTTTCTCGAAAGGTATGTGAAGTGCACCAATCCACATTGGGCGGGCACGGTTGACTATAGCTTAAAATATATACATACAAATACACACACATAGTTATATATTGCTCAATTTCATTATTTATTTTAGCATCCTGACGAAAACGCTCTTAATGTTTTTTAAAGAAATTATTACCGGACGGTTTGCGTGGTTCACTAAAACATGTAAAAAAGTACTTAACATAATGAACTACATCGTGGGGTACTTAAAGACACCTTTGTGCTCTAATGGAATCTGTTGTCCTGATATTTAAAAGTCGTTAGCACAAAAGCGACAGAGCGCTACAATAATACGATTATCCTTTAAATTTCCTCTGCCACTTCATTAAAACGCAAACCAGAAATAATATTATTTGGATGAAAAGGCGTAATTATGAACCTGCGCCACTGTTAACGGTTGAGCGATGTTGAGTTAACTAGTAGCAATGCCAGCTAAAAGCAAGTTAGGTAGCTACGAAAAACTAGTGTGTACCAACTATTTATAAGATTTGAGTTTGAACTATTTAATAGGCAAAGTTTTATAACTGGTCTCGTAGTAGCACTTTTGACCATAGAGTTATTTCGCTGCTGCAAATAGGGTAAACGAAAGTTCGTTTTTATATTCATAGGAAGAAAATATGAGTATTCAGCTATTATAAATACATTTTTAAGTTTTGAGTTGAGTCACGTTTTATGGTTTACACTCACAGCCATATACAAGGGGCCAGTGTAATGCATATCATAAAAATTAGTAATGATATGAATACATGGACCAAGACCGGGGGAGGCATTTTTAATTTATCGCCCATGGTCCTTAAAAGGTGGTGGACTTAGCGCAACAAATTGGATTAAAATATGAAGTCCTTCTTACATTATAAGTAGTGGCAACGCAACTATTTATAAACCCAGAGAAGCCTTAAATATTAGGTTAAATTGTTTTAGGTTATATGTATAGGGATTTCTATGCGCTGCAGTGACAACGACGTCAGACATCCTGCATGCTTGTTTGCATGCACATATCAAAAAAATCTGGTGTCCTCGATTGGAAAGCAACCTAAAAACCCTCTGAAAAATAGAACAGCATTTTGACCGCTACTACAAATAAATCTTTACTACACTGGCAGTGAAACAAGTGCCTTAATGAGCGGCGGACGCGTCGTCACGAGTCACGCTTTTTGCGTAAATGTAATCGAGTTTTAATAAATTGGCCTATCTGCTGTCGTTGACAGAATTTTAAGGCGGATGTTGAATATCAATATCAGTGTTATATTTCAGTCCGCACGCGTTTGCAATAGCAGAAAATTGCTTAACTATTTATATTACTCATTTTAAGTAAGACAGTTAAAACAAAAACATCGTCATTCACATAATGAAAATGTTTCGAACATTTATTTATTACAAGACTGTCATATTTAAAAAAAAATATGTACGAAGGCAGCTTTAAGGTTTTCAGTTTTGAGTTTGTCTTGATATTATTTACAAAAAAAAAATTACTGGTCAACTTCATCTAGATGTAAAACAAAAAATGTATCTAGTTATTTAAGTATGTATTTAAAAAAATATTATGTATATTTATCAGTTATCTGCTTACCATAGCTAGTTTGGGATCAGATGGCCGTGTGTGAGTTGTCCCAAGATATTTATTATTATTTATTTAATTATTATTTAAAAACACTAAAATAGAATAACATGAAGCGTAACGATAGTAAACATACATAGTTAACGATGATAATTAGTGACCACAAATAAATTAAATCTAACAAACGCTTAGCTTTATTGAAAACTCTGGTTTTGACAACGTTCAGTCTATAGTATTCAAATCAATAATTTTAATAATAAACATATTAATATGTGCGGTTGAACGCTTATGCCATTTATTGGTAAATTTATTTATCACCGTTAGTATGGTTTTATATTTTTGTCCGCTGATACATGTTTTAATAATTATAAAAGCTGAAAAAAACCAAACAACTCAGGCTACATATTCAGAAATTAATCCTTAATCCTGATGATCCTGGTCAGGATAATGAGAGAAATTTATAAAATTATTTTTTTGTCATCGGTCTTCGATAAGTGTGCAAAGTTTTAATTAAATCCGCTGCCGCCCAGGGAAGTACCACCGCCACACCCAATTCTACCGTAAAGCAATTGTTTCGGAAAGAGGGTGTGCATGCCGGAGTTCACTAAATACGAGGCGACCATCTTAGTCCTCAGAAGTAGCAGTCCTTAGCATCTATTTGCAATGTATAAATAAAAAAAATTGCACTTCACATTATTTCCTTATAAACTTCTTTCCTGGCCATTGCTAATACCTACTTTCATGCCTTTGCATAATACTCGTACGTAACCGATATAAAATTGCTGATCAAGTTACGTCTCAATCCATTTCGTTGTAAGATCGTCGTAATGTTCTGTAAGTGATATAAAAAGACCTAAAAACTCAGCTCCGTCGGAGTTCGATCTCCGTTGTTTTATTGTACCATTGACCTTAATGACTATCTACGTAATGTATTCTGGCATACATTGACCGAGCAGATTGTATTATTTACTTTTTGTCACTAACTGACTAGTTGCAATGAGAGAAAGAAAAGTGAGCTTATTGATCTAAAATACGAGTTTTGTGCGCTGCATGGAGTAAATTGATAGCTATTTTGAAATGTGATGAAAATCTTTTATTTGTACAATTATGGGTACACTAGAACTACTAGAAACTAGCGTAGAAAACTCGCCATAATTCCCAATTTAGGTATACAAATATTTAATTACAGTTATACAATAATTAATTTTACAATGTAATGTAAAAGTAAAGAAAAAATTTAATGAATTGAAGTTATAAATTCCAGTGTATGTTCATATGTAGTTTGGTTTTAACCTCTACACTCATAGTACCACACTAGAACTCTTTGTGTCGTCTGTACCATAGACACAAGAGACAAACACACTAAAACCCTGACTGGGACAGAAATCTAAATTCATTATTTAAACTTTTGCCCCTTCTGCTTTTGGAGGCTTCAAACGCTTCGATTGCTACAAAACTATATGGGTTTCGTTTTCTTTGAAAACCTAAATTATGCTACTAGTTTGATAAAGCTCAATTGTGAAGCCTACCAAGCCCCTTTCCTGAACTTAAATCGGCCACTAGCTGTAAGTGCACCCTAATTTCTGTACCGCAGTTAAAATAGAGTATAACATACTCGTTTGCGGTTTCATTACCATAAAAAATAATAGTGTCATTTTCCCGGAAAACCGGACAACAGAGGGAAATTTAATGGCCAATTTTAAAGAGAAAATGCGGGATCATAGAGACTGAAGGTTCTTCTAACGGACCTCAGCCCCTCGTCCTCCTGTGATGAACGACTGTTGTCTGAGTTTTAGTGCGCGCCACGTGCTATTTACGCTTCTTCGGGCGCGACACTACTTTCGTATGGCGGGCGGTCTAAAATATATCAAGAAGGAAGGCACAAATGTAAAAGCTTTTTCTGTCTTTTTTATATTGGAAATAATTAGCAAACGAGCATATGGGTTACCTAGGGTTATTTTTTCTCTGCAACATAAATTAACATCTATTTCCAACCTCAAGCGGTACCATAATCTACCTGAGAATAGATACGTTGCTACTTTTGAGAACTAAGATGGTTGATATATTGCAAATACGAGAAACTCAATTCAATTGAGGCAATTTATTGTGTTGCGTAAGAAGGCTGTGATTGCCGGGGGATATATTAAATATGAGGCAACCATCATAATCCTTATCCTTATCCTGAAAATACGCCTACAATAATGTTATTTAAAATACAAGAAATACAAGACAGAAAATATTAGAATTTAAATAGAACATACAACTGAAGTTTTATGATAAAAAAATATTTATTGTGAATGTATTATTATTGACATTTTTAATCTTCGGAGCGTTTTACGATTAGTAGCGTAAAAATGATGCCTTGATTATGCTAATGACAGTATTTGAATAAAAAGTTTAAACAAAATACGGTTCAGTTTTATGTCTGCGCAGTAAAATAGAAGATTAAAGATATAAGAATGATACTGATAAAATTCTTCAGAATAACTTTTAGACTATAAAACTTGTAATTCTGAAATACAAGTTCAGATTTCAAATAAAATATTCTTACTTTACGCTCTAGTTACTCCGATGAAGACGGTTTTGTTCCGAAGTGATGAAAAAATGGTAATAAGTTTCGTTACTAGTTTAAAATGTTCTTTCAAGCAATACCTAACTAAAAAGCAAAAAATTATGTTTTCTGATAAGTGTCTTGTTAATAAGGTAAGTTCATATTTATGGTTACTAGGTTCTCAGAAATTCTCTCCTTTCATGTATAGTTTAGTATAAATATGTTTAGAAATTGTTATTGCTGGTGCTCCTATCAAAAGACGAGTAGTAGTTTATCTGTTTCATAAAATGTTTATCTACCTGTTTGTCTCTCATTATATTAATAAACGTAAATATGTAAGTTATACCAACATTTTTGTATATGTGCTTAGTACGGTGTTTTGCAAAAGAACATTGATAGTAGTTGAATTTCGGCCTACCATCCCGGTGGGTCCAGGTTCGATCGCGGAACGCACCTTTTTATGTTATATGCGTACATTATCGCTTTCTCTTCGGTAAAGGAAAACATCGTTAGGAAACTTGCAATGCTTGAGAGTTTTTCAAACAGATTCTCAAACGGCATGTGAATTCCCCCAACCTGCACTTTGCCAGCGTGGTGGACTGACTAAATCCTTCTCGTTCGAGAGGTGACCCGTGACCAGCAGTAGATGGTATGAGTTGATGATGATGATGGTGCTTTGCGTAGTGTAAAGTTTATATTCACCAAATCTGTTTCCTTCCTTAGTTGTTTGTGTGTTTTCAGTGATTTTAAGTGGGTAATTTGTATTTCAGTGTGAGTACAAACTACCCACCCACTTTACTACTGGGTGGGTAGTTTGTATTTCAGGCGGTAGGTAGCTCACGTAAGCTTGAAGGATTTATTAACTCTGCATTTTATAAGCAAACTCCTTGTTACTTTTGTTGAAGAACAAACGGTTTAACACTTAAATAATCCTCACTGGCATTAATAACTTAATTTTGGGCAACTGAAAGTTAAATTAGTTCACGAATTACGATACGACGCTTGCTCAAATAACGGGGCTCATAAACGAAAAGTGAAAGTTATTTAATAAGATGCTTTCATGTAATTTAAAGAGTTTGCATTGTTGTTAATGGTTTTGAAAGTAGTTTGACGTCGGATCGCTCATCTTTATTCAGGGGGCGTTCATGAATAACACAACGACTGTAAATACATGTACCTTAGAGAGTTGAACTAGCACCGTGCGATAACACACAGACGCCGACGCGGGAAGACGTGAAGGGCAATTCGGTTCCAACATCTTTATTGCAGCGAAGTTTCGGTCTTAAGCGTCGGATAAGGAATAATACGAGATTACAATTCTCTGCTGAATTATAAACGCACGTAGATTCGACAGTATACGATTGGGCGAAGTACGAATGTTGATGCCAGGTTGTAAACTTCGATAGCTTTGTCTTAGTTCTACGTGCGTGTGCAGTTTTGTCTTATCAGCGGTGGCAGTGTTTTATGTTGAGCCAACGGCTTTGTTTAACGTAGTTTTAGGACGTTTCATTCCCATTTTATTGGTAAGGGTTTGGTATTACTTAGAACAAACAACTTCGTACGTGTTTACCGTTTATTACCACTTTCTCCAGATTTGAAGCGATTTCGATAAAAATGGAATTATCATAGATTTTCTTTATTTTTATTGAATTAAAGTAGCAAACGAGCGTGCAGGCCACCTGGTGTTAAGTGGTCATTGCAACCCATTAACATTCATTTGCAACACCAGGCAGCCTGCACGCTCGTTTGCTACTTTTATTCAATAAAAAAAAATCTATGATAATTCCATTTTTATCGAATATAAAAGAAATATAAAAGTAGCAACTTTAATTTAAAAAAAAACGCAAGTACTCTCTGGGTAAGCATTACATATAGCTACTTAACTTTTTCGGAGGGTCATTTTGAACCGTTAACAAAGTGCCATCTGTTACAATCAAATCCAACCCGATTGAGCCAGATTTGATTACCTTTACACATATGCTCTAATAGTGTTAAACAGTTAAAGGGGAAGAAATGTAGGTACCGTATATATTTGTATGGAGCAATTGATTGCCCTCGTCGACAGGGGTTAAAATCAAAGGCTGATTTGTTAAGTGGGCGATATTTCATTTGTAAAATCCAATTACTCGTGGTGCAATATTCACATGCCGTCTACTTTTTTTATTGAATAAAAGTTAAGTGGTAACTGCAACCCATGGACATCCACTTGTAACTTCAGGCAGTACTTTAGTCCTAACTGTGATCACAAATAGATGCGTTGCTATTTCTGAGGACTATGATCGTCTCGTATTTAGAGAACTCTGGCATCCAAATCCTCGTTCCGAAGCACAATAAATTGCTTTCCTGTAGAACGGCTTAACATCAGGTGGCCTGCATGCACGTTTAACACTTATTTTCTGAAAAGAAAGTCTACTGGTAGATGAAAATAATATCTGTTATAAATTGCGTAACTACTTGTATGCTACTTGCTATGCTTAATATAATTTTCTTTGAAAAGTGGAAATCTGGGTTTCTATACCGATTTCTAGGTATATCTATTTTAAAATCAGGTACTGAAAGTGGAATGCGCAATTGCTAGAGAAATTGAGGCTGCGAGGTTTAGCTGTAATCTAATCACGAAATCAATAATGTATTCTTAATATTGAAATTTTCGATTCTCAAATTAAAAATATGGTTGAAAAACAAAAATATATAGTTTTTTCCGCCGGCTTTTTTCTGCCGTTCAACCATAGCTAAAAGAGCGCCTAAAGCCGATGAACTAATTGATTTGTTTAAATCTCATTGTGTGTATGTTTTTACTTTGTAATAAATAAAACAATTTCCTTTCACTGCATAACAGAAATATATTTTACTTCAGTAATCTTTCGACAAATAAAACAATTCAATTCTGCAAACAAACATTCACGCCAGACATAATTACATTTTAAATTTCAATGGCCGACCAATTCGGGCGTACGGCTAATTATTTTCGGCAAAGTGAGTATAAAGCTTTTATATCTCGGTTCGCTTTTAAGAATGAATCGCTGAAGGTTGATTCTCTTTTTCTATTGACTTACTCCACCCTACCCTTCCATTTTATGCTATTTACCCTCGCGCCAAATAAAGTACCGACTGAATGGGGTTTAACGGAACATACAGCGAAGAAAAACGATGGACTTTAGAACGGTGCAGAGCCATGATTTTTTTATACAAATAGTTTAGGTATAGTCATAGAGACTTATAGATAGACGAGCAGACAATTTATGAGCTGAACGAAAATGGCGCGTATTCGAATGAATATTATTAGTCAATGGAGTTTAAACAATTTGTGGCGACAGATTAAAAATCAGAATATGTATATCTCATTTGTTACTTGTATTCAGTGATGCTTATCTTTCAGTTGTGTATTTAATTTACGTATTTCAATTGTTATTAACATACGCTAAAGACTGTAAATAAAAATTTACTGAGACATTAAAACAGATATATTCTATTCGTTTAGTTAGAGTAACCCCCATAATCCCTGAAAGATTCAGTCAAATTCGTTTAGCGATTTCGGCGCTTATTAATACTGACTACCATAATTAGCATACACAGTTTAATTGTTCACCATACTTTTAAAATCATAGATAAAGAATAAATTTATATTCAATGGTAAGATTTACATACAATCGATAGTTACATACTAGGATAGCCATGTTCCCGGTAACTGCAAACTAATTTAGTTAACCAATTAATTTAAATAATCTGAACTAATCGTGTAATTACTAATTTGGAAATCAATTTGCATATTTTCAATAAATTATTTCCGCCATTGCACAAGGAAATACCTTCTCGTATATATCAATACAAACGCACAACAATCAGAGTTTGATGCGGCTGTTCACACGTCCTTCATGTAGAGCAGAGCTTCCTAAAGTTTTTACGTCCAGGGACCTGGATTATTCTATTGTTATCAGAGTGACAAGGTTTAAAAAATATTATGAAAACGTATAGATTTTATTCGAAAGCATTAAAAAACGGTGGCTACTTCAAATGCAAAGTTAATATTTTCTACATATAATAACATTTGCTACGTAAAAAAGGACGCGAACATTATGTTAATGATAATATAATTCAAATAATAGTGCATTTGTCACATAAAAAGTTATGAACGTTATTTTAATAAAAAATACATATTTTAATTCAACGTAATACATTTTCGACACATTGTATTTAAAATCACCATTTATTGCCAATTATTATATGTGCTAATAATCCTGCCGCGGAACATTTCCAAGTCTTAGGCTACATGTGTTCTGTGGTCTACCGATTGGGAACCACTGGTGTAAAGGGAACAGTGTTTATACGACCGGAGTCAGAAGATTGTTTGATGAGTTCGACCAACTCGTGTGCGAAACTCCAAATAAACCTCTGTGTTGTGTTTTCTTTGAAAGACTTGACGATACAAAGCTTCCTCCTTTACAAACTTGAACATTATCACGTTGTGTTATTGTTGAATTGTCGGCGGTAAGCGAGAAGCTTGGAATATTTAGAGGCAATATAGCCAATTAATTTAGCTTCCTTATTTCCTCTTTACAACTGTAACTACTAGACTGCTTGTTAGTAGTCAGGTTCGGGTGTTAGTGTTGTCTTTGTGTGTGGCCATGGTACGCACGATTTAATATTATTAAATTTAATATTATATACTAAACGGGAGTTAAAATTGTGCAAGTACACGAAAATCTAATTATACGGCGGGATTCGGTCCGCTGATTTGCCACATTGGGTCCATGACACCGAGTTGTGGTTATCAGCTATCTGAGGTGCTATGTGAACTGAAATAGTAAAACAAGAGTTGGGTTAGAGAATAGCGAATTCACATTATATTTGTATTTATGTTAATTAGTCTTTTTAGTTATGTTATGTAGTTATGTGTTTATATGTTTTATATTCAGATTTGAAATACGGGTGGTACCCCTATTCCGAACTATTAAATAAGAAAAATCGAGTCGTACTGTAAACTAATGCATAGGGTGCAAGGGCACTCTGTTTTTGTTATTTTTAATACATCTGCTTTTTGTTGTTATTGTAATTGTTTTGTAGTTGTTGTATCTTATGTTGTAGAACTTATGCGTAATAAACTATTTCTTTTTCTACTGGGGCTTCCTATCCCTCTGCTTGCAATGATTATCCTAAAAAAGGGATTATCTATATTTCTTTCTGTGTTTGCTAACGAATAATGCTTTGTTTCTTACCACACCAAGAATATTCGACATTTTTTATTCATGATGACTGAAATACCGGCTTACTCACGTGTGTTTTTTGGTAATTTAGTCATCATATATAGTGCCACTCACGAATCATTTAATAACAATTTTGTATTCACTTCAATTTAATATGAGATTTTTTTCCTTACTAATAATAAATACAGACGAAGTCTTTTTATGAATAAAAAGTTATAAAAGTAAAAATAATTTTAAAGATTATCGCACACATAGGTAAATCATTAATTAAAATAATTTTACTCTACTCGTTCAGTATCAAATGTATGAAATTCTCAGTTAAAACACACACACTAATCAGCACCGTAATGAAATCGTTACCTGGGACTTTCATCATTGGCGAAGACGATCTAGGAGTTGATATGCGACAACTTTAAGACTAACTAAAACCAAAACTGTCAATCTTTTCCATTAGAAAACTACGATACATTCCTTGAAGTGCCATTCCATTTCCTAACTTCTTTACTCGTAATAGCAATGTCGTGTTTGTGACTGTCAAGTCAACTGCAAGTTTTGAAATCATGTAGTAGGTTCGCATAGAAGCCGACGTTAATGTTGGACTTGGAAACTTGTAAACTTTCGCCGCGGACGACCCGAGTCGTTTGCATAGAGAAAGCGTCGTTTTGTTTAAAGTTTTCCCTTTGTGGATCTTAAGTGCTATTTCATTTTTGACATCCACGGATTCTGCGTAGGGGACTGAGTAACGAAAAAGGTAAAAGAACTTCCATTTTCCTTGACAAAATTTAATAAAGCAGATTAGCTCACACTTGTACGTTGAAAGCTTATTGTGAAGAGTCACGCACTGTAGGTGTTGTCGGCAACAGGGTGAGGATGTTTCATTTCCGCTCAAATCTTGACACCACTAATTAAATGTTTCGAGAACTTGTTGCCCTGATTTCATTTTAAATATCGTTAAGCGGCTCAAACTTAAGACGGAAATTAAAAATACTGGCGTTTTTATTGTAAAAGTTTGCACCCTTTGTCAGGGGATGAGCATAGTTATGTTTGTGTTTTTAGGGTTACGTAATGAATATACTTGAACCTTTTACCTGAAAGTTTCAGTGTTTATGTTTTAATTTATTTAATTTATTTTGACTGGCCTCGTGGTTTAGTGGTTAGCGAACCTGACTGCTAAACGGGAGGTCGTGGGTTCGATTCCCACCCAGGACAAATGTTTGTGATAAGCACGAATATTGGTTCTGTGTCTGGTTGTATTGTTATCTATACAAGTATGTATTTACCAAAAAAAAAAATTCATGTATGTTTATCAGTTGTCTGGTTACCATAGTACAGGCTCTACCTAATTTGGGATCAGATAACCGTGTGTGAGTTGTCCCAAGATATTTATTTATATTTTTACAACAATACCTCGTGTAATTTACCTACATTTTATACAGTTTTCGTTATCAAGTATAACAGAAGGCTTTGTCGAAATTGGGCGAGTCGATACGATTTAAAGGTTTTACGCTTCCGTAAGCCTATTGAGGCACCGGATTAGTAGCAAAAGATATCTACGGGTAAACCGGAAAACCAGTCTCGTAACGAACATTTCGGTAAAGATTCGTTCACTAATTCAAGTTGGTACGGTCACAGAATACACTCCTCCATCCTCATTCAACGTAAAATTTTATAATTACTGAAGTCCTATTTGAGGTTGGATTTATTTGGGACTATATTGGAAAAGTCGGACTATCATTGTGGACTAAAATTGTAGACAGTCTCGCGGAAATCACACTGTTCGTACCGATTTAATGTAAAATATTAGCTTTTTGTGTGTTCACTACTAAAGTACTACGTAGGTACTAACAAGTGGTAGGTCGCCCGGGTAACACCGCCACACCCACATCTACCGTAAAGCAATTTATTGTGTTCGTAAGACGGGTCTGGTTGCCGGAGTTCACTAAATACGAGGCAACTATCTTAGTCCTCAGAAAAAAAAAATATAGGTATACAAGAATTGCTCGTTTAAAGGTAGATAAATAAAATAAGAATAAATAAATATCTTGGGACAACTCACACACGGTCATCTGATCCCAAATTAGGCAACTAGGCCTGTGCTATG
>DWNH01000871.1:0-12958 GCA_018249895.1 Tiana niger
TTTTCTACAAACGTAGAATAAGGCGAAAGATAAAATTTTTAAAAAGATTTTTATCTTGTTACGACAAAGAAGTATAACTTCTAACGCGTGTACATAAGTATACACACACTTTTTTTATTTCCATTTCACTGTGGTTTCTAGTTATATTATTATTATAATATACTTTTTATTATTTGTGCCATGTCGTTGTATAAAGTACCCGTTGTTTAAAGTTGTTTGGTAGGTGGTAGTCGGCGGGCACGGGAAGTACCACCGCCACACCCAAATCTACCGTAAAGAAATTGATTGTGTTTCGAAAGAAGAGTGTGGTTGCCGCTCAGTTGTCTAAACAGTAGTAGGTGACCGTCTTAGTCCAAGGCAAGCTCGTTTGCTACTTTTACGTCGTTGTATACGAGTTATAAACCGCCGGCGTTATATTTTGATCTCGGACACAATTCCCATTGCTTTGTCTTATTACTATCACTTACTACTACGTAGGTACCATACCACACTTTTACGTCGCTCGCCGCGTGGCTGGGTCATGGCGCGCTCGTGACCTATCATACTCGTGCTATACTGGTTTTGTTCCGACTCTCCAACCCGTTCCGTTACTTAAATGATATTCAAGCTTACGTTGATCAGAGTAAAATTTAATTTCGCGTGCCCAATAATCCGATTGAGTCGATTTATGTCTGTGGCTTTCGTTGAGGACCGGCCTTAAAATTTATTTTTTCCGAGAATTTTTCTTCGTAGCAAATTCTTAAAACCTCCATACGACAAAAACAGTGTCCTTAATTCTGACTTGTTTTAGTCATGCAATGTAAGAGTAGATCCGATAGTAAAGAGAAAGGACGTATGTAGGTATTTATGATTTCATTGTATGGGCCGATATAATTGCGCTTTATTTCACTAGTTGTTTGTAAATGAAAGTATGTAACCGGGATAATACATTTTAGTATTGCTACTATGCACTTACTCGTTTCTCTACGTTCATTTCAGTCGTATTTACATTTTAACTTACCGCGTCTTTTTCTACGTGAATTTAGATTTCTGCCATGGTTTTAGGTACAAAGAGACGCAAGTACGTTATTTTAATCACTCCTGAGGGATGAATATTCAAGTTTTAATTACCTTATTTTAATCCTTGTTAAAGGATGAATATTCAAAAATCACATCTGAGGCTTAAATTACATTACACATTCACTGAATATTTGTTTTCTTTATTTCCAGGAGTTATTCGCTCAGCTACAATGGTCTGCAGAACGCGCACCAGCTGCCGATGGTCTCCGCCGGGCCCTCGGTGGCAACGGTGCTCGTTTCCAACTGGGCTGCATGGCCGACGCCAGCGAATGTTTCGAGCACCTTCTGCTAAGGGTCCACGCCCACATAGCTGCCGGGACTGGTGACAAGCGTGACGACGATGCCTGCAGAGCCCCGCATTGCGTGCCCCATCGCAAATTCGCCATGATGCTCGTCGAGCAGTCCGTGTGTGGCGCCTGCCAAGCTACGTCTGAACCGCTGCCTTTTACTCAGGTACGACATAAATTATTTTTGTACGTATTAAGTTTGGTTCGGGCATTCGTTTTAATTTGAAAATGTTTTAAGATGTTTGAAATAACGTCATAACCGTCTTTTGTTTTTCCAGATGGTGCATTACGTATCAGCGACAGCCTTGACTACTCAAGCAGCGTTAGGTGAACATGGAGATAGCTTCGGTTTGCTGCTGCGCAAAGCAGGGGGAATGGGTGACATCCGAGACTGCCCGGTAATTATATAGTTAACAATTAATATTTAACCAAAAAGCAAAAGTTTCTTAATAAGAGTATTATTTATATTATTTTCTAATAGGTACAATGTAACACAGGTATTTCTTTATTACTTTCAGAATGCATGCGGTGCCAAAATACAAATATGCCGGACATTAATGAACCGTCCGGAAGTGGTCTCCATTGGGATGGTTTGGGACTCCGAGCGGCCTCCAGCTGAACACGTGGCAGCAGTATATGCAGCTTTGGGAACTGAATTACGTCCAACTGATGCTTTTCACGCTTGTGTTGATCGTGCTTGGGCAGCGCGAGCTACTCATCGTCTCGTCGGACTCGTAACATATTACGGCAAACATTATTCAACTTTCTTCTACCATAGCAAGTTACGTCTATGGATATATTTCGATGACGCAGATGTCAAAGAAATTGGACCAGAATGGTCACAAGTTGTTGACAAGTGCCGAAGAGGACGGTTTCAGCCTTTGTTGTTGCTTTATGCGGCAATCGATGGGACTCCATGCGATACGCGCCATGCTCCTAAAGATGTTGTGCCATTCCCTGCACCCGAACCCAGGCGTGCAGTAACTCCTGCTCCAGAGCGACCCACTGCAGGCTTTTCAAGGCGAGCTGTTACGCCAGGGCCTGATAATGACAATGATTATGTTAGTAGAAAAGCTGTGGAGAATATGTTAGAAGTTCAAGCTAGCCGCCGGGCGCAGTTAGCTCGGAGTCTAAGTACTAGTTCTGCTTCTGATACACAAGAACGCCCAAGAGCACGAAGGGACTCTGGAAATTGGAGTGGAGATCGCAATAGCGCGTCTTCTGCATCTTCTTCAACAGCAGAAAGTCCCTACATGTATTCTCGTGGCAGAGGTCCAGGTAGTGTTCCAGGCAGTCCTACTCGAAAAGGAGAATTATCCAGTGGTGGTTCATGTGACGCAGGATACGATTCTTATTCGTTATCATCTACGGACAGTTTACCCTTGCAACAGGGTCTTCGTCATAATTTGCAATTAGCGCAGATACCGGAGCTAACAACTCGAGGGGACTGTGAAGCCCTTTGTTTGGAAGCCGAAAGACTTCTTGAAAAATCTCGCCATGCAGAAGATGCTGCTGATTATGAAACAGCACTTGTATTATGCGATGCCGCTGCATCAAAAGCTCGTGCTGCAATGGATGCGCCGTATAATAACCCTCATACAATGACATTTGCAAGAATGAAGCATAATACTTGTGTAATGCGAGCTCGCAGCCTTCAGCGGCGTATGGCCGGTAACAGATTAACTGAAATACCTCAAACTGTCCCTGTAAGAAATACAAAAGACGGACTCGAAAATACCACGATAGAAATTTATGCTACTTTACCGAAGAAAAAGGGATCCACTAAGAAATCTCCCATTACTGTTGAAGAATATTTTGATGTACGACGTGAACGTCCTCCTAGACACAAATCTCGAGAAGAAGAAAAAGTTAAAGACAAGCGTTCAAGAAGTGAAGACAGGGTTCGTGCTCGAAAAGAGGTACCTGCAACCAACGAGAAGAAAGAAGAACCTGTGGAGGATAAAAAAACAAATAAGAAACAACATAAAATAAGAAGAAAATTGTTGATGGGGGGTTTAATACGTCGCAAAAATAGATCTATGCCTGACTTAACAGAAGGAGCGGATGCCAATACTGATTCTAAAAATAAAGACAAACGTGTATCATCTATTGATGATGCTGAAGTTGGTCGGAGAAAAAGTGAAGATAAGACAAACTTAAGTGGCTACTTGTCTGAAGGCCATTTAGAATATTCAGTTCCAAGTGGCACGAATCCAAATCTAGAGAGAAGTAAACTAATGAGAAAAAGTTTTCATGGGAGCGCTGGTAAAATGTTAACTGCGGCAAAGGTACCTCCACCGCCGCCGCTCCGAACGACTTCTCAGCTTAGCGAGCCTAAGTTCGAACCAGAAGCAATCGAGCACGGCATACAAATAAGACCACAACAACCTTTACCTGTAACTCGTAATGAATACGGCTATACACAGGATAATGAAGAAGACGGTGGATTTTCCGAACAGTATGGTGATGAGCCGCAATCGTTGCCTTTTTTGCCATCATATGAGGGTGACCCAGTTAACCATTACGATAGATTAGAGGATTCACCATCCCAAAATTTCCATACTGTTGTTACTAAAGCAATGATTCATCAAGAACAAAGTCCAGTCAAAAGAGACCCAATGCCAACCATACAACCAACTCAAAACAGCATTCAAAATCTTACAAACGCATTTGACAATGGAATTGATGTAGTAGATTGTGCGTTGCCAGTAAGAAGATCGCCCCAAATATTTGATCTTCCTCCATACCCAAGCCCAATGAACTCTGTAAACCACTCAAGGCAACCAAGTGAAGAATTTCCGCCTCCCCCACCACCCATAGACTTAACACCACTGCAAGAGGAGTTAAATAAGATACAACATTTTAATCCTCTCATAGTTCATCGAACTGAACAAGAAAACATAGAAGTAACAAAAGGTTCTCTTTTGGCTCAACTACAAGAAAAGAGAAATCAGATTTTGAATAACGAAGAGTCGAAAATGGACGCTTTAGATGTGGTTGCCACTTCTGGTGACACTTGGCTAAAAGAGTTACAAGCTAAACAGGCTGCTTTAAGACTTAAAAGGTCTGGATCTTTGGAAGGACAATTATCAAGTTCAAACGAAAACCAAGTACAAAAAGTGTTCGAAAATAATAATAACGTGCGAAATATTGCATCTAAATTTGAAAACACACAAAATTCATCTACGGAAAATGAAAGACCTCATGTTGGATATGTAGGTATAAGTGCTAATAGAGATGTAATAAATTGTTCAAATCAATCAAATGCTGGAATGTACAATCGGCGAGCATCATCATCTTCTATTGACCCTAAACAAATGGACGACGAATACAGTGATCAAAAATTAAATAACAATAATATTCAGTATGGTGATCGTTTGAAACCGAAAAAGAAATCTGTATCATTTTGCGATCAAGTAATATTAGTGGCAACTGCTGAAGATCAGGAGGATGACAGTTATATTCCAAATCCGATTTTAGAACGCGTTTTAAAATCGGCGATGAATAAATCTGAGATGACTACAGTTCCTCTACAGACGGAAAAGCCTTCGCTTCAAAGACAAGATTCGTTCGATAGCCAATCGTCACGTTCGACAATATCATCATTGTCACAAACATCGTATGTTCCCAACGATGGTAATCATGCCGAGTACTACAGAGTCCAGAATTCGTATCCCACTTATCAAGTAGCACAGACACGACCGCAACAACAATACAATGTTCAGAAAATAACTGCCGTTCACGGAACTACTACTCCAGTCCAAATTAATCAAAATCAAAACTGCACGAACAATTCTCAGATATATCAAGCTATTCCAGCGAACAATACAAATACAACAAATCCCATTCCGTATAATCAACCTCCTTCCGCATATTCTAACCAAAGCAATTCAAGTCCACCGAACTTCAGTCACAATCCAGCAAATAGATTAACTCCAACAGCTCACAACCCACCTTATATGTCAAAACACATTCCAAATCTACAAAGACCCGTTCCTAATACATATCCTCATCCACCGAGCCAACTACACCAAGGCAACCAAGCCCCCAATAATGCTTACTATCATAGGCTTCCTCAACATTCTGTCACTCCGACAATACCAACAAACAATTATAGTACAAATCGTCAGTACAATCAAAATAACCAAAATAATAACTCGTCGTCTTATCAAAGTGTGCCCACCAATTCGCCAGCTTATCAAAGCTACCATAACCCACCGACAAACTCCGATTATTCTAGTCGATATCCCCAAGTAAATAACGGGAATCATTATAGTGCCCATTCACCGTATCAGAGAGTTCCACCGCCCCATGGCGACATGCCCGTTGACAACTACAGTAGTAATAATTATCAAAAAATAAATGCAAATTTTAATTATCTTGAAAATAATAACCAAAACAGAGGTGCTGATGTGAGGCATTACCCTAATTCGCAGCAGCAACAGCGCCCCATGTACAGTCAAAATATTAACACTGACTCGGTGGCGAGCAACGAACAAATAGGCCAATATCAATATACTCAAAATAATTACAATCCATATCAACAATTACCACCGCCTAAACAAATTCAACAGAAAAAATCTGTGTCATTTGAGCCAGGCACGAAGGGCGGAACAGACTCTCCAGTGCCTCCTCAGATGGCCAATAACTATTCTAGTGGAGATAGTCAAATGAGTGCCTTATCGACAAGTCAGAAGTTGCCATGTAATTTATGTCGTAAAAAAACTGTAAATTCCCCGGCAATATATTGTCCAGACTGCGACTTTTACATGTCTAGGTTTAAACCTCGCTCATAGCACTAAACATTTGAACGATTAAATAGTTGAACTCTCTTAACTAACTTATTTATGGCGGTCTCATAATATTACGAACTTTATTGTTCAGTGAATGTGGTGCCAGGAATAATCGACGTTATTATATTTAAGTAGTTGTTTAATAAATTTACTCCTAGTTATGTAAATTATATGTCTGTTAGGTAAATAAGAATGTATTGATCTCATTGGAGTAATAAATTAATCGTATCGTACTCATTCTCTTACTTGATAATTGTATAGAATATAACACCGATCTTTATATTTCTCATAAAATATGAACTATGTACTTAATTATTTTTGTACCATAAAACTTTGAAAATAAACAACATAAAATAAATAAAATGATTCAATTTATATATGTCTATTATTTCATAACTGAGGCCTAGTATGTACCTACATTCAAGAAGGTACTTCAAATCATAAAAAAGAAATCGTAAACGCAGTTCACATATTTTTTTAAATTCATTACACAGATATTATATCCAAACATGATAACTGCTAAGCGAAAAAGATATGTATTAGATGTTACATTTTTGAAGTTATACTTCTTTTGGCGCGTTAGGGAAAAATGATAAGAGTAAATTTTTACGATGCGCGCGCACACAGTCACAAAAAATCGACACCCTGAAGTTAGCCAACATAGTCAAAATTTTAGTTATTTAACTAGATAATGCGTTATAATAAAACTTTAAATGTATTAAATACCTTTTTTCTATTGTTAGTATCGTTTTTTCTACAAACGTAGAATAAGGCGAAAGATAAAATTTTTAAAAAGATTTTTATTCTGTTACGCCACAGAAGTATAACTTTTAACGCGTGTACATAAGTACACACACACTTTTTTTTTTTATTATTGAATAAAAGTAGCAAACGAACATGCAGGCTACCTGGTGTTAAGTAGTCACTGCAACCCATGGACAACCACTTGCAACTTTAGACAGTACCTTAGTCCTACCTGACATCGCAAATAGATGCGTTGCTACTTCCGAGGACAAAGATGGTCGCCTCGTATTTAGTGAACTCCAGCATCCACACCCTCTTTCCGAAACACAATAAATTGATTCACGGTGGAATTGGGTGTGGCGTTGGTACTTGCCCGGGCGGTAGCCTACCACCTATAAAACCAGAATATACGTACGATGTATGAAATTAAATTCCAAAGTGTATAGGGCTCCGGGCTAGTAAGCGTATCTCCGGACTGAATGCTTCGGTATACAAAAAAATTATGCCCTCATTTTGTTTCTCTTTCCTTTGTAATTTCAGTGGAACTCGTATACTTTTTTGTCAAAAAGATTTACGGTTGGTGAAAAATAAATGAAAATTACAAAAAAAATAATATAATCTATTTAGAGATTCGGTAATCCGAACCCTAATTGGTTCTGTATGAGGAAGACTGCCGTCCAGGGAAGTACTACCGCCACACTCAAATCTACCGTAAAACTATTTATTGCGTTTCGGAGAAAGGATTACTTAGGTTATTTACTTACTTAGGTTATCTAAATACGAGGCGACCATCTTAGTCCCAAGAAGTACCTGTTTGCGATGCATCTGTTTGCGATGTCGGATAGGACTAAGGTACTGCCTGAAGTTTAATTTGAATGTCCATGGGTTGTAGTGACCACTTAACACCAGGTGGCCTGCATGCTCGAACGCTATTTTTATTCAATAAAAAATTGTTCAAATATTCAATTATTATCTTTCAAGTACGCTCTATTTAAAATAAAATCAAAGAAATCATATTGTATACAAAGAACTCATTTATTAGAATAGTATAAAATTATATTCTCTTTGTTACAAAATAATGGAACGGTGATTGCTATTTTGAGTGGTCTACTTTTTCCAGGCTCCAGTTAAGGAATGCTGTATCTTCCATTAAATCCCTTTGATATTTCATCTAAATCTATGCTATTATGAAATGCTTCGATGCCATTTTTACTTCAATAGTGAATAGCTTCCAATCATACGGAATCCCTAATTATTCATTTTTTTACTTTAAAACTAGGGAGTGCTCTCCACTTCGTCTACGTGACATTTTTGATAACATAATGTTCAGTCAATATTATAATTATCTACGAATACGCTCATTGAGTTGAAAATGTACGTACACTAACTAAAAACCGTTTAAGATTTTGCAATGAAATGTAACATGTTCGATAAGTTACAATACCTCAAACAATCTTTGAAAAATTCATCAAAATCTGTTTCATCCTTTTTGTAGCGTATTCATGAAAACTAAGCGCAAGCAACCAAAAAATCTAAAACCGATAAATTATATTTTTATGTGTTGTATAAATAGCATTTCCGATTTCATTCCTGGCCTTGATTTTAATAGACATACACTAATTTTATTTATTGGTATTGGTTCTATTAATAGTAAGGAAACTAATAACTTTGTTCTTTATTGGCAAGAAGTAGCTAACGAGCATGTACGCCCGATGCACGATGTTTAGTGGACATCCGTTAACAGACCCCTTGGTCAAGTAATTAGTGAAACTGACTGCTAAACCAGAAGTTGTGGGTTCGATTCCCGCCAATGACAAATGTTTGTGTGATTTTAAAATGTTTTGTGTTAAATTGTTTTTAAAGTGATGAACACGAATAGGTAATTGTTCTGTATCTGGCTGTACTGTTATGTATATAAGTATATATTTATTTATGTGTATCAGTTATCTGGTTACCATAACACAGGCTCTGCCTAGTTTGGGATCAAATGACCGTGTGTGAGTTGTCCTAAGATATTTACCTATTTAACCCCAGTACCTTAGTTCTACCTGAGATCGTAGACAGTTGCACCGCTAGCTCTAGAAACCAAACTCATCGTGCTCTATTATGCTCCGGTAACCACTCCTTTCTTCCAAAACACAATAAATTGCTTCATGGTAGAATTGGGTGTGGCGGTGATACAGTAGAACAGTAATCGAACAATAGAACTATTGGGCCAACACTGACTAACTTTTTAATCTACATCCATTTCAAAATTACCAAACCGAAGAAGAGGAAAATGGATAAAACAGGTCAAGGTTGTCATACGCGTAAAAAATTGGGGGACGTTACACATGTCGCTCTTTTATTAATAAAAACAATAAAATTCTTCTGAGGTTACTGTTTAGTATTTATTATTCATACCGAAACTTGTAAGTTATTTCTGATATTGTGTTTAGATACCAAGCTCGCCACGTTCGTCACATACTAGTATTATTGTCTGAATAATTTTGGTTGCTCCTTCAAGCAAATCATTTACAGAAGGCTTTTAATATTATCTTACATTAATTGATAATAAATATTATTATGCTTAATTTATATTCACAATTCGTGTAGTTAGCCCTAAATAAATTTAAATTTTGGGGTTTTCGGGTTCTAAGTTAAGAATAAAAGCTGAAACTATTGAGTATATAGTGACGAGGTTCATTACGAAGTAAATTCTTTCAAATAAATTATTAAATAAATTCTTATAGAGTTTTTCAGAAAGTCGTGGATTATATGTACGTAGGTGTATAACATTACTAATACACTCTGTTGTTGGATATGTGCGCGATCAGTTAATATAAAACTAGGGAGCCAATAATATATAATTTTTACATTTTAAAATTAAAAAAGAATTGTAGAACCCAAACTACTATGCTAGTGTTCACAAGTCAAAATTATCTTTATTAAACTCAAGAATAATAAGTTGATCTTACCTTTTGTGTAGCCGTTACGGCCGAAAAGAATTTTTTATGAATTACTTTTAAGATTTTTTGTTGTAGGAAGTTCCATGGGACATCATCGACCGATGTGCGTTGCCGATAGTATTGTGCCACGCACTCGCGGTGGTGCTGTCAACGCTGCTCAATGCCTTCCACATCAGCCAAATATCAGTATTCACCCTCTTCCTATGGTTCGCCATTTCCGTCACTGGCTCTCTATGGTTTTACCATAACTTACAGGTAAGAACAGTTTTTATTTACACAAAAGTATTAAAAGGTCTTATGTAGGTTTGGCAAAATAAAGTTAAAAGAAGTCCGAAGTCATAATGTAGAACATTTCCAATTAATATCTATTTCAGTTTAAAATTATACTGTTTTCTAAATAGGTTAGAATGCCACCTATTTAGAAAACACTAGTTCCTCGTTGCAAAGAAGATACATCAAATACTTTAAACTAAGCTGAGAGTAAAAATTATATAAATATTCATAACTGAACATAAATATTAATTGAAATTTAATTAAAAGAAGATACGTTGGAAAGGATATAACTAAGAACACTTGCCTGCCACTTATGCACGACGTACATAAGTAGCTTTAATGCCACCTTTCAACTAAAATTTAACAACGAATTTATTAGTCTAGACTTAAAGTTATAAGACGTACCTATACTACTAATTTAGTACAGTCACTCACAAACATATCCACCCACCCACCTGTTCTAAGACCACATATTGTAGATAAATGAAATAGGAACATAGTGCAAGCGACTAACATCCTTGCGGCTAACAGCACATCGTAGGTCTGGCACGTGTACTGAACAACTACGGTTATTATGAAATAACCGTATAAAGATGTTACAAGAAAATGATATGTAATTTTAAAACACTAAAAATACGCACCCTCTTCGGAAAATGGATAAATCGTTAATACTGCTGATCCTGCTTTCAATAGGACATATTTATTAGATTGTTATATTGTCTTTGGTTCTTGACAAGTGTGCAAAGCTTCTAAATAAGTCCATCTTAAATCGGATAAAAAAACAATCAGGCTAACAAAAGCGTGCTAATAGCTGAGCTGCAGATTATCAAATATATGCAGATCCAAGTAATTTAAGGGTGTTAGAAATGAGTAACTTTAGTCTATACCTCAAATTATAGTCAACAAACGAGAAATATTCATGCCGAGAGAAAGGGAAATGCGAGAATTCAATTAGCAGTCCATGAATACGAAATATAAGGATTGGATCAACCTACAGCTAATAATAGCGGAATATTGAAAATTTTCTGTAGCTACTTTATACTAGCGTTGAAAATATGTCAAATACACGCCGTGAATTCACTCGTCGCAGTAATTTGGGCGTGTCTTTCTATTTTGGACTCTCAAATCCATGAAAGCTACGGAAAAGAATATACAGATCTATCTCCTTTTCTGTAGCTTTCCCTCCCTCCTATATGCCCTCCTACTAATGAGACGTAGGTGACGGAAGCGGATGTGTCCTTCATCAAAAAATTTGAATAGAGTGAGAGAGCTTTTAGTCGATTTGAATACAGCATAACCTCTCTGTAACAGGACTCATAAAAAAGGTCTTGCATGCGTGCAAAACTTCCGTACAAGTCTGAGTGCGTGCAACCATACCGTGCGTGTCTAGGATTCAAACATTTCCGAAATAAAAATTCCTGAATTTATGCCACTAACATTAACATAAAGCAAACAGTGTTTCTTTTCAGTAATGCAAAGATTCAAATGTCCACGTTCTGTTAAAAATTATAATATTCGTTAAAGACATGATAACATAAAATATTTCTCTAAGCTGTACAGTACGTACGTTAGACACCCTCGTTAACTGTTTGTAATGCGGATTTGCATAATTTGCCACAGTTGCCGCGACTGGGTTCAAAACCTTCACAAATTTGTATTACCCTGCAACACGCCCGTATGGAAATCTATTTGACGGACTTAATTCTGTTACACAAGTACCGTTTACTGATAATACCATTGAGCTTGGAATGTTTAATGTTAGTGTTTAGCATAACATTCATGTTTCCTCGCCAAAGCGTTGGCCAGGGAACTGTATATGTTTATAGTTATATAGTATGTTAACTTTCTAGTAAAATGTTAAACAAGATAAGATTTTACATTTAATTATATAAAAGTTGAAAAGCACAATAGTTCTCAATATGATTTAGGAATTATTTTGAAATCAATGATATAAATAATTCCAAAAATGTCGTATGAGATATTTAGGATCAAGTAAAAAGTCTTCAACTTTCAATCATAAACTACTATAAGTCTTATGCTAGAAGATACTTTTACTCGTAGATCGATAACTAATATAAGCAAATTAAAATGTCCTGTCTGTTGGTTGCTTTCGATTCGATATCGATTTCGATATTTTCGAAAATAAAATAACAGGTAGGTAATTAAAATGTTTGAGTTCGGCTCTGTTCGAATCCCCTTAGAATATAAAATGTTCTGATTACTACCCGCTAAAGAGTTTATTTCTTCTTTATTAGCATACTTCCTTTTCATAAATAAAGTATAACTCACAAAAATTCTTTACTTTATTTATTTTCATTGTTTACATATATTTAACGTTCTAATATAGGTACTCATTGCATTAAAGATTGTTATTTTTAACAAATGTAATTTCTTTTGAGAAATATTTAAGCGGAATTACTGCTGTTTTTGGTCCATCTCGAAATCTGTAAATTTAGCAAACGAATTCCTCAATTTGTTAGAAATAAAATTATATTCTAATCCCAGCATATGCGTCACAGCACGGCAAGCAGCATCGGCTGAAAGTGTCACGTTGACGTTGTATAATCTCCGCATTCGACGCCGAAGCGAACGCGCGGATCAACTGAACTCCGCGTTACAGCCCACTACATGTCAACAAGTTCAATAGCTCTCTGAACGCCACTTGTAACCGCTGGCGTTGTGATGAGAATTGAAATGAAAAGGCCACAATCCATTTTAATTGGCGAAACACTCAGGATTTGCGTTTTAAAAAGTTTTGCATCTTCACTTTCCCTCAAATAAACGGGCAGTAACACAATAAATTGCTTCACGTTAGAATTGAGTGTAGCGGTTTTACATCCACGGACTCTACACT
>DWNH01000872.1:0-12947 GCA_018249895.1 Tiana niger
CTACCTACCTAATATAATATTTCAATTTAAATTTAGAATTAAAAAAATTGAATTAAAAATAAATAAAAATTATTGAATTATCTATTTATAATTATTTCTAATCGTATATACCTACCTAAGTAAGAGAGCTTTGAGTGTAGTGTTTTGAACCATGATAAGAATGGAATTTCTCTATCTTAGTTTTATACCTATAAATAAGAATAAGTCAGGAAATTAACTCAAATTTTAAATTTACAACAAAAAATGGCGGGGCCGTACTATAAATTGGAGCGCATCCTCCGCGGAGTTGCAAATTGATTATCGAATCTAGTTACAAACTACCGCGTTCGCCCGACGTGACGTTTTTACCTCCGCGGGGAAATTTGGCGACGTGTGCGGCAACACTCTCGATTTATTGTTCTGTAGGGCAGTGCTGCTACATAATTTCAAATATAATAAAACACTCAAATATAGAAATTCCACATAGCATGAACTGTAACTGATATAGGTACACTAGAGCTAAAACCCACTGAATAAAGTTTGAACTGAAAAAAAAAATTAATTAATTATTATTCATCTGATCACAAATTAGGCAGAGCCTCTGTTATGGTAACCAGACAACTAATAAACGTACATAAATATTTTTTTGTAAATACATACTCATATACTTACATAGATAACAATATACCAAGGCACGGAACAAATATTCGTACTCATCACACATACATTCGACATAATTCTTTCCAAAAATGTAAGATACTTGTACTGTACATTTTACTCACTATTAGTACTTACCACCCTAAATTAGATGTGGTATAAATAAAGAAAAGTCATTCAGAAGCTGATAAGCATCAGAACATGTAGTATTTAGTGGAGTACTCAAGCGGACTAACTCAAACAGTAGTTATACAATGTTTTTTCGTTCAAACTTTACATTTTGTACTGCCATTACATCTTTGCCTTAATATTTCATTTAGTAAAATGGCAGTGAAAGTATCGTAACTCTTCTAAAGGAGCTTTCCTTCCTCTCTAGACCCTCAATTATCTCTCACGCACAGTGAGATACCGAACCGTATCGAGGGATAGTGGCATTCGGTAGTAGTTGTTTATCGCTACAAAGTTCCCGGCAAACACATCGCAACGATCAGACGGCTCTCGGTGGAATCAATCGTGGTCGCTGCCCCCACTGATTGCCATCTAGCACGCAAGGCGGATCGCCCCCGTCCCACGCACGCCACACAACCGAACCCGAACTTCGTCCGAACAAAAGAAATTCCTACTCCATCGAACGTAACGCTTAACACCATCGTAACTCATGGGAAAGGCCGCTGGAATTGAGTGAATTATCGACAACGATACACGTTTTATAATTTAATGAGCCTAGACAAATAATTTCTCGTACTAGATATTTCTTGCAAGTATAACTTCTTAGCATCTACAAATGTATCCACTATCCGCATTCTTCGCACAATAAAATGGGATTTTCCTGGGTGTCGTCTACGTGAAGCTGACTAATTGGCAATTATATAGGGCAGAGCAGTGTAGAAGCGTGAAACATGTACGGCATTCCTATGCGGTGGATCTCATTTGTACATTTCATTGCTGCAACACTTAGCACCTAATTTTAAACAGTAGCTACATTTTATGCAACTATTTCTTTTGCATCGAATTAACAATTCAAATGCGGGCATTTTTTTCGTTCCCCACAACACCTTCGAGCGGCCCTGACGTCCGCCTTCTCGGACGACTCTAATGCAAATGAGCATCGATTCGCGGCGTGACGTCTAAGGCGCACTCTCACCCCTTCCTTTCCGACTACCCACCTTGATTTACAATACCGGATACGCATTCCCCATTCGCCACCGAACTATATGTGTGCCGAGTAAATTACTAACGTGTTTTTTTCACTGTCACAGTGACACGATAATTTAGAGCGCCTTTACTTTCCAAAGGCTCTGAATATTCATATGGCATTAGCAATCAATAACCGCTATAAAGGTATAGTTTTCGCGTGCACGCACGCGATACGGTGTCGCATAAACAAATAATTTCTCCGCTTTTATTATGATTATGGAACGGCGTAAGGATACTAGCCAAACACTAATGAAATGTAAAGACACACCGCCGATAGCTCGAATGACGAAAATGGATAAGTGATGTTGTTTTTCGAGTCACTTTATGGCGTTGTAATGGAATATATAACAGTTTATTTCTTGTACGCGGTTGAGACTTAATAAATAAGACTTCCGTGACCGGACGACGTTAATTGAGTACTATTTTTTCTTCGAATATCCATCAAAAGTACACGTAATAGCTACGATGCGAAGTGATATATCGTTACACTGTACGGTTTTTAGACAACAAAAATGAGCTGTGATCGATAGAGCGCGAGCGGCCATCTTGTCATGCTTGACATTAGTGCAAATGGCGCGACAACGGCAACTAAAACGAGCGCAATTTTTGAAGATATTCCAGAGCACGTTTTGGTAATTTTCCTCGTGCTATATGCAGAATAACAAAACGGCAGCTAGAAGATCAAAGGCATTAATAGACGTGTGTTGAAATTTATCGACGGCCGCTGTATTGAATGAATTTGAAATAAACTAATTGGTTATCTGAGACTCCGCGGCACGCGACCGAAATTTTAATCTCCTTGCGATAGTTAAATTGACATTCCTAACTGTATTTTTAAGGGCTCGGTATTGTTTGTATGATACATTTTAATACTAGTTCTGAAAGTCTCCGATGTAGCTCGTTTTCGCATCGAACAAACCTCTAACTCTGCGCTTCGTAATGTTTCCAAACGACCCGTGAACATTACAAAACAGGAGAGAGCAATATATTCGAGAATGACTCTGGTGTGACTCAGTAATCTTAAAATCTACTTGAACGAAATGGCTCCAGCACTCTTCTAACGAGATTAAATCTAAACACAACGAAAAGTACCGACCAATTTCGACCGCACATTTGAACTATCAAAGGTCCTGCCCAATTAAGTGTACATTAAAAATGAAGTAATTACGCACACGGGTCACGTATATAGAGTTATTGTCTAACATTTATGACTCGAAAACTGAATATTATGCTCATACAGATGTTATCTGAGCCGCGACAGGCGATTTACAAAATTTATTTCGCTCACGTTCTCAGTCATAAGTCGTTAAGTCCGATTTCACAAAAAACCTCGTACAAATATAAAAAATAAAGTACAGAAGGACGTCGTTATATTGTTTGCATACCCAACGAGTGTATATGTGTGTCGTGAGAAAAATTATTTTGATACCTACTAAGTATCAAATGTTGCATAAAACCAAACGGAGTTTGTTTTTAGTTACTGTGTGACTTTTACCCGTAATTGATCACAAAACATGAAAACAATACACATTATTCGTTTATTTCATAAATAAGCTTGTCATTTTATATATCTACACAAAAATAAAAAGTTACCAGTAACACAAAGGTGACCTATAGGTAATGACTCACTTAGATGTAAACCACATTTAAGTCACCAGTAGGTACTCCCGAATTATCCCCACGTTCGTAATATCGATAAATAAAATTGACTTTACGTTCCAATAAACGAAGTACATTGAAACTGAAATAAAAACATTTACGCATCGCATAATGGTTTTTATTAACAATTAATCAAGACGTATATTCGTTGCCCAGTTAAATAAAAGAGCGCAAATGTCGACGAATCGTTGAACATACTGTCGGTTTTAAAATAAAATTTAAGAATGCAATTAAGTCTTTGTGATCCTTGAAAATTAATACGATACATCTCGAAGCGTTCCTTCCCGGAGCTATTAAGACACCGCAGACTGAACGCGAAAACATGCGACATTTCGTGTGTTCGAAAAAAGCGCAAACAATTATTCGACATTTCACTCTGATTATCCGACTTTCGTGTTGTTAGTGTCATAATCGCTGTGTCCCCGCCGTTTGAGTTTGAAACAGGTTACGCAACCTAACTGCCCGTTTCCTTTGTCATTTACCTTCTAAAGTTACACTTTCACTCAGCGATAGTTTATAATGTTCCAAATGTGTAATACACTGCATGTACACCGGGGCTTGATTAGTGGGAGCGCCCGCGCCCTTGGGAATATTACGAATTATATTTGTATGTTACCAAATTGTCTCGCTTAATTACTTCCCGTCAAAAAACTAGAGTGCCACTTTTTGCCACCGAAGTTCGAATTGCGTTCGAGAAACTTTAAGGATAAATTTATGATCGCATGTCGCGTTTTCCGCAACCATCAATAGGTACCTGCAACTGATCGTCTCGCAAATGTGAACGAGATCTTTATCACGTCTTAGACTGAACTTATTTATTTTTGCAGGCTTATAATTATTAGGTCGTAAGAAATGACACATGCTAGATGTGTAATACGCTAGTAATTGGAGTTACAAACAAGAAATAATAATAAGGAACGTCAACTATTTATCCATTTATGCTTATAACGGCTAATAGCTCGGCCATCTTTGCGCGCGTAAATTAATGACGCGTCTTAATTAGACTAATGCGACGCATACATCAGCATCTAAATAGTGTCGCTTCATTGTGAACCAGAGACAATATGTTGACAGGATGAACGGCCACAATATGGCGGGCGGTTTTCGCGTAACTCCGCTTGTTTATGGATGCGCGCGCGCCGTTTTAGGATTACTGGCTTAGGCGACGACTGGTCGGCCCCATTCAACGATTATCTTTAATGCGCCATCCGTTGCCCTGCCGCTTTTAATGACCCACCTAATTTCAATTGTACCAAATATAACTCCTGTATTTATCACTTGGCAAGGGTTTCAGCTACGGATGTACAACGCTGTACGCAATACGATTTAACCGCAATTAAAATTGCTTCAGCGAGATGATGTACTTGAAGAGCATGACTCGAAGTTTTATGATCCGCAAAAGTATATTTTTGAAACTACAAAGGCGTTGTTCAATTCATTTAGGTGCTCCTTTTTTTTCTTTTTCCCCTTAGCTTAAGAAAACAAAATCTAAGTACCTAAGAACGAGTTTAGAATTATAAACAGACTTCTCCTTTCCAGTTGGAACCAAGGATGGCACGTTGGGTCCAGGGTTTGGTCGACCTGAAAGCGAAGGCGACGACCGCCTTACCCACATCCTGAACGACGCCTCACACATGATGAAGACGCCCACAGGACAAACCCACAACGACGACTCCAGAAGCAATGATGACTCTTGTTCACCGCGCACTCAATGTCTCTCCCCTTTTTCAAATAAGGTAAGTATTATCGTAACAAAGGTGATGTAATAATACTAAATGGTATCTGACTGACCTCCTGGTCTAGTAGTTAACGAACCCGACTGCTAAACGGGAGGTGGATTCGATCCCCACCCAGATGTTAAATGTTTGTGTGATGAGCACGAATATTTGTTCTGTGTCTGGGTGTATATAAGTATGTATTTACAAAAAAAATATTTATGTCTGGTCATCATAGCACAGGCTCTGGCTAGTTTGGAATTGGCGGTGTGTGAATTGTCCCAAGATATTTGTTTTATTTATTTATTTAATTATCGTTTTATTTAACTTCACTTAATAGTAATTTCTTAATTTAATATATGTTCATTACTTAATTCCAGGATTCGAGTCAGAATAGAAGGCTGAAGAAATATGAAAACGACGACATTCCCCAAGAGAAGGTGGTTCGGATCTACCAGGAAGAGCTGGCCAAGATCATGACCAGGCGAGTGGAGGACATGCGACATAATCGTGAAGGCTTTCCTGGGTACGTTATACAAGATAATACCGTAATTATCTAATGCGATTATGATTTTAATATAAACAATATTTGGTTTTAGTTGATCAATAAAAAGAAAATATCAATAACATTTAGTATTTTAAACGAGAACAGCAAATCTAAAACTGACGTGTAGCATGTTTCCTCCTTTTTTCAGCGCCGGCATGCCACCACATATGGAGAGACCACCTGAGGATATCCGCATGGCGCTGGAGGCTTACCACCGGGAGCTGGCCAAGATTCAACCTGGGGGAAACATCCCGAACCTGCACAACTTGCCAGGAATGCCTCCCTTCCCCAACCTTCTTGCACTACAGCAACAAGCAATGCAAGCCCAGAACCAACACATGAACGGGTCGGGAGCAGTCCAAGACCTGTCGCTGCCTAAAGACAAAAATGCCAAAATTAATGGAATGACTGATAGTGATAAGGATAGACAGATGGACGCCGAAGAGGCTATAAGGCACGCGGGTAGCGCGTTTTCGTTAGTTCGACCAAAATTAGAACCGGGGCAACAGTCCACTGGGTCATCAGCCTCCAGTCCGCTCGGCAACGCGATATTACCGCCGGCGATTACTCCTAATGACGACTTCAGCAGCTCAGCTGCGGCGAGTCCTCTACAACGAATGGCATCGATTACAAATAGTCTGATATCGCAACCATCGAACCCGCCCCACCACACACCGCCGCAGCGCTCCATGAAGGCGGTCCTTCCCCCAATCACGCAGCAGCAGTTTGATCTCTTTAACAATTTAAATACTGAAGACATCGTGAGAAGGGTGAAGGAAGCTTTAAGTCAATACTCGATCAGCCAAAGGTTGTTCGGAGAGTCCGTGCTAGGGCTTTCTCAAGGGTCTGTAAGTGACCTGCTTGCGAGGCCGAAGCCGTGGCATATGTTGACGCAGAAGGGAAGAGAACCTTTCATCCGCATGAAGATGTTTTTAGAAGACGACAACGCCGTTCACAAGTTGGTCGCTTCACAGTACAAAATTGCGCCCGAAAAGCTGATGAGGACAGGAAACTATAGCGGAGCACCTCGTGAGTAATTAATCTTTTAATTAACAAATTTTTATGTACAAAATGTATTACGTTAGTAAAGGGATTTAAGCAATCATTAATATCTCATCGTAACGACAAAAAATCATCGTGTACATTTCTGTAAGGAACCTACTTTTATATAAAGACTAAGGTGTTTTAAAATCAATTCTTCCTTCTTTCCAGCATGTCCGCCTAACATGAACAAGCCAATGCCACCCACTCAGAAGATGATCTCAGACGCAACATCCCTGCTCAGCAAGATGCAACAGGAGCAGCTACTGGGGCCGGGCCACCTGGGCCACCTGGGCCAGCCCACGCCGCTGCTGCTGACGCCGCCGGGCTTCCCCCCGCACCACGCAGTCACGCTGCCGCCGCAGCACCACGACAACAACAACAAGGAGCGCAAGCCGCCGCCGCCACCGCAGCCGCACCACCAGCCGCACCACCAGCCGCACCACCAGCCGCCCGTCATGCGTGGCCTGCACCAACACATCTCACCCAGCGTTTATGAAATGGCGGCGCTCACGCAGGACCTAGACACGCAAACTATCACAACTAAGATAAAGGAAGCGTTGCTAGCAAACAACATCGGCCAGAAGATATTCGGCGAGGCCGTCCTGGGTCTTTCACAGGGATCTGTCAGTGAACTCCTGTCGAAGCCTAAACCTTGGCACATGCTCAGCATAAAGGGTCGTGAACCCTTCATCCGTATGCAGCTTTGGCTCAGCGACGCGCACAATATTGACAGACTTCAAGCTTTGAAAAACGAAAGACGAGAAGCGAACAAGCGGCGGCGGTCCAGCGGGCCCGGCCAGGACAACTCTTCTGACACGTCATCGAATGACACATCAGAATTTTATCACTCAAGTTCGCCGGGACCCACGTCTGGAGCACCGTCCGCGAAGAAGCAGAGGGTATTATTCTCCGAGGAACAAAAGGAGGCGCTGAGGCTGGCTTTTGCGCTCGACCCCTATCCCAACATGCCCACGATAGAATTCCTGGCAGCAGAGCTGGGTCTCTCAACGAGAACGATAACGAACTGGTTTCATAATCACCGCATGCGGCTAAAGCAGCAGGCGCCGCACGGGCTCCAGGCTGAGCCCCCCGCGCGTGATCAGTCCTCGGCGCCCTTCGACCCAGTGCAGTTCCGCCTGTTACTCAACCAGCGGCTGCTCGAGCTACAGAAGGAGCGCATGGGGCTGGCGGGCGTACCGCTCCCCTACCCGCCATACTTCGCAGCGAATTCCAACCTGGCAGCGCTCATCGGCCGTGGCCTGCTGCCTCCGGAAGCGGATGCGAAGGATGCGGCCAGCGGCCTTGACCTCTCGATGCCGCTGAAGCGTGAACCCGACGCGGACGACTTCGAGGAGGACGACGTCGAGAGCAACCTTGGCTCCGACGACTCCCTAGACGACGAGTCGAAGACGGAGCCGAAGGCATCATCGACACCACAGGCGCGCTCTAGCCGGCGCAAGCCCGCCGCACCGCAGTGGGTGAACCCCGACTGGCAGGATGAGAAGCCGCGCAACCCCGACGAGGTGATCATCAACGGCGTGTGCGTGATGCGGGGCGACGACTACCGGCGCGGGGCGGAGGAGACGGTGCGCGTCGAGCCGTCGCCCGCGCCGGCCGCGTCCTCGCCCGCCGCCTCGCCCGCCTCGCCCGCGTCGGCCGCCGCATCGCCCGGCTCGCGCCACACGCCGCGGCCGCCGCCGTCCCCGCCGTCGCCCGCGCCGCACGGGGCACACGGGGCGCACGGGGCGCATGGGCCGCATGGCCCGCACGCCGCGCACATGCCGCACATCCCGCACATCCCGTGCTCGCCCGACGTGCTCTCCGAGGACAAGATCAAGACGGAGGCGGACGACGACCGGTGGGAGTACTAGTGGGTCGGAGAGCGAACTGTAGTGGAGTGTTAGCGGAGAAACGGGTCCGAGGACGGTCGCGTGGCGGCGACGTTCAGTGCAAATATGTTGTGTAGTTAGAAGTGTTTTGTTATGATTCGATTGTAAGGCCAAAGACTTTGTAAATACCAGTCGATGCTTCTCGTGATATGCCAGGCATACTCGTGCGTCCGCGCGTCGGACGAAACTTGCGATACAAAAAAAAATGCATTTTGCTTTAATTTTTTATACGAAACGTACCCTGAATCGGTACAAATCCCGTTATTGTTTAAGTTCCGGCTTACGTAATGTTTGATTCGATTATTGTAAATAAATATACCAAATATGTGTCGAATATCGTCTGTGAGTCACGAACGCCTGTACATACGTAGGTAGGCTAAGTAATGTAATTATAAGGTAAGCGAATCGTTGCCGATAATTAGGGGTATATTATAGTAGGTTCGATTATTGTTAAATAAAATTTTAAAGTGCAATCAGATGTAAATTTAAGGTATGATACTGAGCCCCAGTTGAAAAGTATTATTATGTTTATATTAGTGAACCGGTGAGGTTTAAAATATTATAATTGGGTTACGCGAGTTTTACATTTAAATTATGAATGTTTATTTTATACTATTGTATGTTTTTCTATATATAATTTTATAGTTAGCGGGACCGCTCAAGTTGTGGCCGGACGCCTAGCTGTCGCATTTACCCCGCGCGGCGCCAGTCGCCCGCACCCCGCACCCCCGCACCCCCGCAACACATCCTGTCCCTAGACTGTAGGCTATACGGTGATTTCTATTGTTTTCTTATGTTTTAGAGAACGTACAAATCTAGACACAAATACGCTACGATTAAGCAAATAAATGTATTGCTTGTGGTTATAATTTTATTTTATTTTTAGCAATAAATTTGCTTTTAATCTAATTTCCGTTTTTTTGTTGTTTTATTTTTTATTTCTTTTTCCTTTTATTTTCCTTTTAGGCAGTAGTAGTTTTAATGAATGAACTGTACATTCGAGGGAACCACACTCCTTGCATCAAGTGTACATAGTATTCAGTATTGATGTAAATAATAACAAATGCCACATTTAGGTAGGAAAAATAGTATAATAGGGAAATAGGACACCCAAAATATAGGTACTTATATAAAGGGTTTATTCATGATTAATCGAAATTATTATCGTTCTAAAATGTGTCAGACATCGTATAATGGAAATTGTCTTTTATAGATTTAGGCCCCTCCTTTGAAACTTTATTGCCATTACCAAAAACTGTTACGATTTTCTCCAACTAAATTTAAACTTTTCAAGACATTCAGTTTTAGGGATACCAAACTCCATACATATCGATAATATATATAAAATAATCGATTAAGTTAGTCCGTAAGTGTTAGTTCATAATAGTCTAATAGTCAATATTCGAAGACCCTTTAGGCTGTTTGACAGTAACGGAACGTTTTTCTTTTTAATCTTAACATGCGTTATTTAAAAAAAGAACTATCTTTTTTATTTCACCTTTTATTATTTATCTGTAAGCATTGGCTTATTATGAGTGGTTATATATACGGATTTTACTATATTGTTATTGCTATGGAGGCCGTAAATATATTCAAAATATATGGAAAGGGTCATTGTTGGAATCGTCTAACACCATTCTAAAAGGTTATTACATTACATAATTAAATTAAATTCCGATATATTATAAGACAAGAGTTAATGTTATGTTTAAGATTAAAAGTCACCGATCTCGATTAATGTATTTTGTGGTTTAATATTTTTTTTATTTGTTCTTATAAATCATGGGACTCGCATATTATTCCAATGTCATGCGCAAGTTCATAAAATTCATAATTAATGGAATTAACTTGAGTAATTGCGTACTCACTCAACCCTGATTATCGAATTTATAAAAAAAGTAATTCTCGATTCCAATTGTGGCGCGCTTTTATGATGTATATTTACAGCTATCTATAAATTACACCTCTTGTATTCATTGTTCTATTGTTCTGTTAAATATGGCGTAGTAGAAAATGACTGTATGATATTGTAGCTATAGCGGATATTATCTCCCTAATATTACAATATAGTGATAAAATATAGCGGTAATTATTATTGTTCATATCATATTAATAATGATGCTGAAACCATTGTCTTCTTTCTGAACAATTTCTAAAGTTATTAAATTAAAAATAAAGAAATTGCTAATCAACTTGTTTGTTTCTAATTTCATTTTGCAAACAGTAGCTACTCTGTAATCTGTATTGCCTTATAGATGCCTCCCTCTACCTTTAGTTTATGCTTATGGAAATAGAGAGAAAAATAGTGTAATATTGCAAAAGAGTGCCCACGCTACATTGTATTTTGCCATCAAAAGAAGCTCTCAAGTTTAATGGATTTCACCCTAGAATATTAAGTTCATCCAGCTCAGGGATTCCTAAACTAGTTTGGTCCAGAGAACTTATTTCCAAAATGAACTGATACCTCAGACCGCCATAGTCAAATTACTTTAAAAATCTTATCTAGTTTTTTTTCCTCTTGATACAAAATACTTACCAATTTAAAAACTGCGGTTTTCGTTGATATCGATATCAAAGGGGATATCGACCACTTGGGAATCCCTGACCTAGATCTACACATACCTACCTCTATATGTAGTCCCTCAGAACTATGTGGCTCCGTTCTTAAGATAGTGCGAACATTAAATTCAATTCATTGGTTCAATATGAATGTTTTTACTCTACTAGCAAGTCTGATTGTAGGGATCGACCGTAACTATGTTTAAATAAACTAGTTAAGAGAAGCACTATTCTTAAAAATCAATATTTCCGTACATAATGGAAATAACTTTGAATGGGGTGAGTGACGCGGTACGCTTCATGACCGAATGTGAACTAAATAACTATTTTAAATGAAGAAGCGAATAAGCATAAATTGCTGACATATATATAAATAAATATCTTTGGACTACTCACACACAGTTATCTGATCCCAAACTAGGCAACTAGGCCTGTGCTATGGTAACCAGACAACTGATAGATATACCTACATACCTAAATATTTTTAAATACACACCTAAATTGATATTTTATATATAAAACAACTGTATTGCCTGTACACTCATGGTTAGGGGTTAACGTCGCCTATGGACCAGAAGAGTTAGCAATGCGAATCCGGCTTTAAAGTACATGTCTTTTTAGGAATCCCGTATCATGTTCCGGTGGGAATGCTACGGAAGATCCATATTTTACACCTACGTAGCAATGGTAAGTGAAATGAACGTCACAATCAGAACGTGGAACACCCCGTGATCCACATGAATAGAACTTTATGCAATATCTAGTTGATGCTATGAGATAGTAAGATTGAAGTGATTTACTATTGGTATCTCAGGTGGCCTCTTTCTATGGCTACTTGATTAAGTCCTAAAGTAGTAAAGTGATATTATAAATATTTTTATGATATTTACAATACTAATTTGCTTTTTTAAACAGAAATGATTAATTCAGGTGTTTTTGGGTGTTGTTACCTTACGAGCGATGGGAGTTCTTGATAAAGAACCTCGAATAAGTATGATATACGTATAAAAATATACACGTAAATTTTGTACTTATGTATTTATAAAAAAGCATCTAGTGTAAAAACAAATCAAGTGAATCTATTAAAGAACGCTGCCACGCTCGCCCGGCTGTATCTTCACTTGGCGACGCATGTACGTTACTGAACTGGAGGTCCGAGCCAAACTCCAAATACACTGACCGCCAGGAAGCATACGAGATAGTAGAGTATCTGCGAAAAACCTTGATGATCACCACCCTCTGGACTCTGGAAACGAGTAACGGTTCGTAATCTGTCCCCTAGGGCCTCCACATTAACAGGGGCACCATAAAGAACAATGAATCCCACTACACTCTTATAAAGGCAGCGAGTACTTACTAACATTTAAAATACTAAGTCTAAAATTTCATTTTGGTAGGATTAACAAGACGTAAAACTGATTAAAAAAGTGAGAACACATAATGGTGTTCGGTTGCAAATAGATATTTACAGCTTAGACTAACTATACTGGAAATTTATTATAAAGACAAATATTTCATAATGTATTTATAAGTTCCCGGTTAAAGTCACCTGGGGTTGCCACATCTGACAAATGATCAAAATAACAGCACTTGATCAATACTACGAGTATAACCATAGAGGTACTCTCTGTATAATTAAAATTTTCGTAAATTAGTGTGAGTATTTCAACAAATTCTCTCTCGTACGTCTTGTGCAAATCT